>WKFP01014562.1:378981-420012 GCA_011057875.1 Pterocles orientalis | reverse complement strand
CCCCCCCCCCAAAAAAAAAACAAAACAAAACCAACAAAAAAAAAAACCAAAACACCAAAACAAAAACTTTCTGCCATCACATTACCACACCAAGGCTGATCTAAGCTGCTTTGCCACAGCTCTAGAAGCAGAGTAAAGTTTGCTTACCAGTCCAGGTGCAGCAAGAGCTGGCCAGTCCTCAAGGGATGGGGATCTCCCGGCCAGCAGGGCCTATCTGACCTCCCCAGTAAGGCAGTGAGGCAGCCCCAGAGGTGGCTACAAGTCCAGATCAGCAGGCAAGCCTATGGTGACAACACAGGTCTGATACCAAGCCAGGAAATTGTGCCAGGATCACGTCCAACAAGTGCAGCCAAGGTCAGACACAGTCCTACAGCAACCTGGCAAGACCACAGCTACCAGACAGACGATTAACAGCCAATCTGCTGGGGGCTGGAGGAACAAAGACCAACATGCACTCCTACAGCACTGCCCAGGAAGGAAGCAATACCCCCAGGCTGAGCTTAAATGGAGCTGCCGGGCTGTGGGTGGGGTGGGTGGAGACCCCAGGAGAGGCTGATCAGGGTGATATTGCCTTCAGGGCTGTGGCACTGAAGGGTCCTTGCAGAGGAAGGAGAGTGTTTTAAAAGACGGAACAAACATCCCCATTTAAGTGTGAGGAAGGCAACCCTAGTTTATAAAACAGGCACTGGATACTGAACTAAAATCAAAAGTATAACATGAAGTCTCGCTCCTACTAATTCTGACACCCTTGTTTGGCCAGACAGCTCAAGCTCATTTCCAAATCCTGCAAACATGTGAGAAGAACCCATATTTCCTCTCACTTCACCATCAGCATGCAAAGTGTTACTCCTAAAAAAAACTATGGGAAGGTCAGCGTCCAAGAAAAACTTAAGTGGGGAATATTTTTTCACCGAGATTTCAGGAGTAACTGTGGGAAATCTGCCTGTCAGCTTTTAGCACTCAGAAAATGTGGGATACCTCTAAAGTAAACATAAAGCATTGCTTAGAAAAGTACAAGAAGAAGACTGGTTGTATTTATCTTACTAAATGATGCAAGAGTCTACGAGACTGGAGCATCTCACGTGAGGAAAGGCTGAGAAAGCTGGGACTGTGCAGCCTGGAGAAGAGAAAGCTTTGGGAAAGCTCATAAATATGTAGAAATATCTGAAGGGAGGGTGCAAAGAAGACAGAACTAGCCCATTTCCAGTGGTGCCGTGAAGGACCAGAGACAATGTGCACATACTGAAACAGCCTGAACATCAGGAAACACTTTTTCACTGTGAGGGTGACCAAGCACTGGCACAGGTTGCCCAGGGTGGTTGTGGAGTCTCCATCCCTGGAGATATTCAAAAGCCATCTAGACATGGTCCTGGGCAACTCACTGTAGATGGACATGCTGGAGCAGGGGCAGCTGGACAGGATGACTCCAGATTCCAACCTCAACACTCTGATTCTGGACAATACTCGAACAGCTGAGATCCCTGTGCCTGGGATACAAGATACAACGGCACCCAGGTTTGTCCAGTTGTTGCTGGATGCAGTACTTGGGCTGCCTAGGGTGTTCAGAGTTGAGTCCTAGAAGGGTTTGCGCATTGCAACTCCTAAATTATAAGGTCTGTCTCAAAGGTCCTCAGAACATGAGGACTAATCCAGAGGTCTTTAGAAACAGAGAGAAGTTCCCTATCCAAGTATTTTTTGCCCACAGAGAAGCAGCACTGACTTGAAAACCCCTGGACTATGACTTCCATCTCCTCCACTGGAAGGTGTTCCATATTTCTTTTTCATTCCCAGTCCTTACTAATAGTAAAATATATTCATGTGGATTATAACTATCAGGGAGTTTTTAAATGAGAACTGGGTGAGTCTAATATCTAAACACAAAACTAATCTATTTGACTTCTGCCTTGTAGACTATGTGTTTTCTCAAATCATGATTCTAAACACAACCTTTTCTACCATCAAGATAAAATGCCAGCTTCCTGCTAACCACTGTTATCTCTTCTATAAACTTGTCAAATGTGTTGTTATACATAAATTATTAATCTAGCAAACCACTGGCAGTGTGCACCTTATATGCATGCTCAAAAGTGTAATAAAGTCTTATACTGCTGCGTTGATTATTCCATTAGCTGAAATATCGGAGGTCTGCGCTTTGGACTAGAAGGCTGCAGGCACATGAGCTGTTGACTAAATGGTATGTTTTCTGAAAATCCCTTATTAGCATTTTGGCAAGTTGCCAACACTACTCTGAGAGCCAAATATCACCACCTTCAAATAATATCAGACATTTAGTTTTTCACAGCAATACTTCAGCCTCATATTTAGCGAAAACCCTCAGACCAAATCAGTATTTTACAGGTTTTACTCAGTTTCAGCTTGTTAAGATGGACTGGGTTCTGATCTTTTGTATTTCATAGCAGTAACCACATTGCTAGCCAGTCATTAGCAAGGTTTATCAGTGCTGCATGCTCTTACCCTGAAACAGTCCCCAAGAGCCTAATTTAGAGACATATATCTCACTTGTTTAATACAAATTTAGCCTCCTTTTTCCATAAACAGCCAGCACTACAGCCCTGAGGCACCATAAGTAGAGTAATTAATACAGATGTATTTTTAAACTATTTTTGTATGCACATATTGCCAGAAGTCAGACACTTTCTGCAGATTTGCATTCAGTGTGAGCTACAGTTCTGGATGTCTTAGAAAATGATCACGAATGGAGACAGTGGAGAAGCAGACAAAAATGGAAAACAACCATAAAAATCCACAGAAAGAATGTAGCATGTAAAGAATGGCAGGTGTCTGGCAGAACGTTGTCTGTTAACAGAGAAGGGCTTCAAAGTTCTTGACTCAAATAATGCTGTTTCCCTAAAAGTCAAATTAAAATTTCTAAGTATTTTTGCTGATGTTACGAAATTGTCTCTATGCTTATGCTTGCAGCTCAAATTCTCCAAACGTCAAAATGCCCTGCCACCTCTGACTCATTTCTCCTTTCCCCTCTGGTTTTTCAATGGTATTCGATGTAAATATTGCCTTGTTAGAGATAATGATGCATCTAACAGTGTCACAGTTTTTGTCACTTGTTCCGACAAGAATGTCCTGGTTTCAGCTGAGACAGAGTTAACTTTCTTCATAGCAGCTAATGAGAGGCTGTGTTTTGGATTTGTGCTGAGAAGAAGACTGATCACATACTGATGTTTAGTTGCTGCCAGGACAGCCAAGGACTTTGCAGCTTCTCTGCTGTGCCAGTGTCTGCAGGGGCAGGAGAAGCTGGGAGGGAGCACAGCCCCAATTACTAGCCTAGGATTTGACCTGAGGTTTGGGATTGAGACCCAAACTGGCCAATAGTATATTCCATATCATGCACATTCTGCTCAGTATACAGATGAGGATCTGTCCAAAAGTGTTCTCTCTGTCTCGGATGCTCAGGCTCTTCTCTTTTTTCCAGGACTGTGGTTTTGGGACTCTCTCTGCTCCGGGATTGTTAGCTGTGAACCACCTGGGCCTTGGTCATCTGGTGGTGAGCACTTGTACTGTGTATCACTTATTTGTGTATCATCATCATCATTGTTATTTTCAATATTATTTTAGTTTAGTTATTAAATTGTTCTTATCTCAACCCATGAGCCTCTTTTCCCTTTACCCCTTTAATTCTCTCCCCCATCCCTGGGAGGGGCAGGGTGAGCGAGTGGCTACATGATGTTCGCTGCTAGCTGGGTTTAAACCACAATACATATCCAAAACAAATATATTGCATTTCAACCACAGACTAACCACAGATAACACACTCCTGAGAACACTACTATTTCTACAGACCCTTTTTCATTAATCTAGCAGAAAGGTCTGTCGTTGATGCACTCCCACACTGCGTGAAACAAAAGGTGACTAACCAAAACCTCACTAACGACTATGCTCTCCTACTGCAAGGACTGGGACTGTTTGGCACCTGGGAAGAGAAGCAAAGCAGCTCACAGTCCTCTCACCCTTCATACTCATTGCAGATAACATGTCGGGTTCTCATTGTTTTACAGAGGAGGTGGGAGGTGTAACATTTGCGATTGGACGTGAAAGAGCAATTTAACATCTGAGGGCTCTATAACGGATGGTTAGGTTGCTAGGAGACAACATGGGATGTTTGTTTGCGTGCTAGCCGTGGAAAAGAACACTCTTGCCTAGGTGGACTTTAGAGGTCCTTGGTTGAGGGCCAGGAAAGGGCTGTGAAAGTATCAGAGAAACCCGTGACTGGAGTTCAAGTTAACAGAAACAGCAGTGAAATCAGTGGGGGTATTGGGAGGGGACATAGCCAGGACAGCTGACCCAAATTGCTCAAGGGGATATTCCATATTGAAGCCCTCCTTCCTGGGAAGTGGCTGGACATTGCTTGCTGATGGGAAGTAGAGAATAAAATATTTTCTTTCCTTTGCTTCTGCATGTGGCCTTGGCTCTTTGCTCTATTAGACTGCCTTTATTTTGACCCACAAGTTTTTTTCATCTTATTTTCTTCCCCCTTGTTCTGACAAAGAGGGAAGTGATAGAGCAGCTTGGTGGGCACCTGGCGTTCAACCAAGGTTAACCCACCACAGTGGGGCTTGGCTGGAGGCCAAGCAGTCATTGATAATGATAGAGGAATCAGTTTTTCAGTAAGAAAATCCTGTGCTTGAAAAGAGGAAGAAGGAAGGAGTTAATCCATATGTTTTTAGCACTAATTAATACATGAAGGCTTGACTGTTTTCCTCCATTTATATTGTGTGATCAGAAGTGGCTGGTAACTCATGTGATTTTGACAGACTGGTGCACTCTATCAGAATAAATCTTTTTCCTCTATTGTCTGAGGCCTTATGAACAAAAAATCATTAGAGATAAATCAAAGTTTCATTAATTTATACCTTTTGTCTTATTCATATACCGCACTCTAAACTCTCCCTGCAATCATAGCATCATAACGCAATCATACACAATCACACGATAGCATTATGCTACTGTGACTTAAAGATTAGGCCTTAAGATCAATAAAATCCTTGGAAGCCACCTTGCAAACTGTAACTGAAATATATTTTGCTCTAAAGTGGATGAAAACGTTTGCAAGTGGAAAGGCCACATGCTGGTACAGGATGAATTGGGTCAGGACCTTTCTTTGATGTATATGCTGGGAACAGAGCAAAATAGTGGATTTCATGTCCCACCTTCCCTGTAGCCATGCTCCCCAGAGCTCAGGAATGTACCTTGAGGAACGGTCTCTCCAGGGACTCCTGTAAGAGCACTGCACCTCTGCCCCACCGATGATTCAAGCCCAGGCTAAAACTGAGCCTCTAAGTTGGATGCAAGCAAAGCCCAGTCAAGTCAAATAGTTCCTGATTATAGTCTCCTTCAGTGAAACTGAATCAATCTCAAAACACATCATCACATCTAATTACTTAATTCTGAAGACGGTGTAAGGCATAATTCCTAAGTTTAATTATCTGGGTTAAAACATAAGTGAGGAAATCTATTTCTTATTACATTTGGCACTGCTTAGCTAATATTTGTGTACATTCCTGGCGTAAGGAGGAAGAATACCTTAAAAATACTTCAAATGGCTGCAACAGAAGAAAGGGTGATATCACCTAATATTAGGAATAAATTCTTTACTGAGAGGGTGGTGAGGCACTGGAACAGGTTGCCAGAGAAGCTGTGAATGCCCCATCCCTGGGGGTGTTCAAGGTCAGGTTTGAGCAACCTGGTCTAGTGGGAGGTGTCCCTTCCCATGGCAGGGGGGTTGGAACTCGATGATCTTTAAGGTCCCTTCTAACTCAAACCATTCTGTGATTGCTGAGAATAACAATCCTAGAAATATTTAGTTCTAGAATGTGTGGCTAAGCAACACCAAACACCCTATGAACTTAAATAATCATTTGAAAATATCAGCAGTAGGCCATTGCTGTGAGGCTTAGCTTTCTTAACTGAAACAACTCAACACCGGTCATGCAGTTTAGCAAGATTTCTAAAGTATTTGAAGTCTACAACCTATGAGCTACTCAGAGGGAAAAAATGTGCTGAGTGCTCTAAAACCTATTTTAATGCCAAATCAATTCCTTCAGCTCAAATTACAGACAAATTCAGCTTGGGGCCCCTCACTGTGAGAAAGATATTGAGGTGCTGGAGCATGTCCAAAGAAGGGTAAACGAAGCTGGTGAAGGGTCTAGAGCCCAAGGCTTATGAGAAGTGGCTGAGGGAACTGGGTTTGTTCAGCCTGAACAAAAGGAGGCTCAGGGGAGACACAACCACTCTCTACAACTACCCGAAAGGAGGCTGGACCAAGGTGGGTGTTGGTCTCTTCTCCCAAGTAACAAGTGATAAGAGAAGAGGAAATGACCTCAAGTTGTGTCAGGGGATGTTCAGATTGGATATTAGGAAAAATTTATTCACTGGAAGGGTTATCAAGCACTGGAACAGGCTGCCCAGGGAAGCAGTTGAGTCACCATCACTGGAGGTATTTAAAATACGTGTAAATGTGGTGCTTAGGGACGTGGCTTAGTGGTGATTTAGCAGTGTTAGGTTTATGGTTGGACTTGATGGACTTTTTCCGACCTAAACAATTCTGTGATTCTATAATTTGATAAATCCTAATGGCAAATTATTGGTTTCAACCACTGCCATTATGTCTCTTTCAAGCGATGACAACACCTCAGGATTTGACCATATTACTCTGAATTTTTGAGGAATTTGTGATGTTGGCATTACAAGGCTGATCATATATCCAGTGCATTGCACTGAAGACATAACTGCAGGGTTTAAAGTGAAAAAACAGATGAGTTAGCAACATAAAAAAATGACGGGACATAAAAACAGTTGCTCCAACTTGTATAATGTCATAAACAGGAAATATTAAAATAGGAAAAAAGGAGGAATGGTATGAAAGTAAAAGGTCACCACGGTCAAGCCTTCTCATGAGAGACCCTGCACTTTAAAGTGAGGAGCCACACTTTGTATTTAGTTAGATCAGTAACCTTAAGCTTTGTTAGATCGTTGATTTCAAATTATTATGTACATGGTCTAAAGAGTAGACACAACAAAAGAGAGCTATGAAGCAAGCCTCATTAAACAATTACACTTACCTCTGGTTACATTAGGTGGTAGGTATATGTACAAGAGAAAGCCGATGTTAAGCAGCATAAAAAGCAGGTTATTCACTTCCCTGAGCTTGCAACTTTGTTTTCATACGAGACCACATGCCTGTCTTCCTTTGCAACATATTAAAGACTTTTTAACCAATGCAGTATTAATTCCTTTTTATTATTCCTTTATATTATTTTGTGAAATAATTTTATAATTTTTTTAATTATATCTGTTTTATTTTTAATTACTTATGCTTTTATTATTCGTAACTGAATAAAACACCTTGATCATTTCAAATCATCCAAAAACCACTCTTTTGAAACTGAAGGACAGCAGTGGGAAAAGTTTTGCCCGGGCACGCACAGTAAGACCAGAAATCTTAGCCGAGTACGTTTTAACACAGAGGGACAAAATTCAAACACCCAGTATCTCAGAAAGAAACTCCTAACACTTACCAAACTCTTTCCTCATCCTAAAACTCCATCCGGATGACAGTATAAGAAAACTGGAAGGCTTAATATAATTCCCAGTCATCCGCTTCCTCGCAATTAATCCAGCCCCCTCCCCACAGGAGGAAGATGCCCGCGGGTGGCCTTTTTCCCCCCCCCGCGTCCCCGGGAACCCCTGCCCATCCCTTTGGGGCTTTCCCCCGCCCCGCAGAAACTCACGGGCGCCGGGACTGAGGTGGGGGGACGGGCCGCCCCCCTCCTCCGCCTCCTCTGCGCTGAGCTTCAGCACCACGGACAGCGGCGGGGCCGGGCGGCAGGCGGCGGCGGGCGGGGGGGGCTCGGCGCCCACCCGCACCAGGGCTCGGCGGGGCCGGCCCAGAGCCGAGGTGACCGAGCCCATGGCGGCGGGCACCGGGAAGGGGGGGACCCGGCACGGCCCCAGCGCCGCTGCCCTGGCCCCACCTCCCCGCCCGGAAGAAAAGCTCCGCTCCGGGCACGGCTGAACCCCGCCGCGGGGGCTCCGCCTCGCTGGGAGGTTGATTTTCACCCGCCGCCCCATGAAAAAAAAAAGTGTGGGGAGGCGAGAGTGGAAGAACGAGCCCCGTTACAGCGTCCCTGATCATACTATGTTGCTTAGAACTGCAGTTTACTATAGATACAGTCACCAACCCCAAGAGCATCCCTAGCACATGTCTTGTACAATCCGGATGCAGCTGTCAGCTACTGGAGATTTCCAAAGCTGGCTGTAATATCAAACCTGTAAACTAGGAACCATAAAGCTTCACCTGAGCACTGCAAGCTGTAAAGGCACTTCAGTACCCTCATGACATGGGACTGTGATACACATGTCCTTAGACGTTTCAAACAACAGTAGAATATAGATACACTTTCCTGAGCATATTGTCTCTGTTTCCTCAGATGCCAATTAGCAACACAAAAGTAACAGCCAGCTGCATCTCTAGTGAGAAGAGAAATCAAATAACTGCAGCCTGTTATCCCACTGCTCTTTCGTGCCTGGAAAGAATCCACCCCTTTCCCAAGCAGTTCTGTTGTCAGAGCTGACTGCCACCAGCTGCTTCACTCTGCTCTTGTTATACTTTTTACAGCAAGATCCCAAAGCAACCCAACGCTGACATAATAAACTGTGAATGGGAATTTCCTTTGCTAAGGCGGTCTTTCTTTTCTGGATGAGAACAGTGCCACTTAAAGACTGAGAGTCAACTACTTTTCTGAAACACAAAGTGGATGAAATTGGGGTCTGTCACAATACAGGATCTGAGTTCTGTTTCCAGCTCTGCCTGAAAAGATCTTCTGTTGCTGTATTTCAGCCTAAAGGAAAATAAGGCTTAGGGGATCGCTGATTTCCTCATAATTTTTAACTCCTTATCAGACAAAAAAAAAAAGCAAACTGGATCTGAGGGTCCAGTTCAAGTCCCTGTACTTCTGGACAGACCCTCATCTATATACTGGGCATGACATACCCAGTGAATATACCATTGACCAATTTGGGTCTCAATCCCAAACCTAAGGTCAAATCCTAGGGCTGTGCTCCCTCCAAGCTTCTCCTGCCCCTGCAGACACTGGCACAGCAGAGAAGCTGAAAAGTCCTTGACTGTCCTGGCAGCAACTACCAACATCAGTGTGTGATCAGCCTTCTCCTCGCACAAATCCAAAACACAGACTCACACTAGCTGCTATGAAGAAAGTTAACTCTGTCCAGCTGAAACCAGGACATTCTTGTAGGAAAAAGGGACAAAAACTCCTCTCTGCTGTGGGAAAGACTGCAGCATTAGCTGACTTCTTCTAAAGGCATCGGTTTCTAAATTCAAGTGCCAAACTGGCAGGAAATAAGGCTTCATGAGTCCATGGAACAGTTAATGTTTGGGATACCTGCCTCCCTCTGGTCAGCTGCCAGAGTTGTGCCCTGCCTGAGAGTACAAACATTTGCCAGCAGAGGAGGAGAGATGTGAGCTGTGAATGGATGCCCTTTCCCTCAGCCAGCTGCCAAGCTTTCAGTCAGGAGCGATGACATTTCATCCGTGGTGGAGGCAGACTGAGCAAGACCAGAAGATACATGACACCAAAGTCCGCCTTGACACAAAGACAGGAAGAGCAGCATTGCTCAGCAACCAAAGAACGAGAGTGGGGGAGGAAGACTAATGGGGGAAGGGAGGAAAAGAAAGGGCACTCACATTCCGCAGCCCAACCATCTTAATTACAGCTACCTTGAGCAGTATTAAGGCATATACAGTACATAAAGTATAGCAGCCACGTTTCACTATTTTTAAAAATACCCGATTTTTAGCTAGCTGTGAGCCTTCCCTCATCTACTGCAAAACAGGTTTCAGAGTGAAGAGTTAATTCCATCTCCAAAGCTGGAATTTACTAAAAACGGTAAAGCCCAGTTGAGTTCAAGAATTTTTTACTTCTGGGTAGTTTATGGAATCCTTTTCTAGGAGCATGGAGGCCACACTCCAAGCCCCTCTTCCCCTCTCTAGACAGACATTTCTCATTTCCCTTATGCCCAGATACCTTAATATTTTCTCAGCAGGAGTAACATTTAGACATGTAAAATAGCTGAGGCAGTTCTGGTGTGCTTTAAAAAAACAGAAGTCCTCAGCCACTTACACAAACAAGTGGGGTTAGATAACTAACAGGATTTTTGAAAAGACATTTTCTAATACTTCAGTCTGACTCTTAGTTTCTAAATCAGGAGGTTGTAAATTATGATTTATGCATTGTACCTGTTTGTTGTCCTGCAACATCTCATCCATTTGTGTGCTATTACTGTATTTTCCACAGCTGTATTAAATTCAGAAGCAAGGGTGTTCTCAAATGTGAAGAATGAACAGCCATTTCACAGAATCACAGAATGTTAGGGATTGGAAGGGACCTTGAAAGATCACCTAGTCCAATCCCCCTGCCGGAGCAGGAACACCTAGATCAGATCACACAGGAACGCATCCAGGCGGGCTTTGAATGTCTCCAGAAAAGGAGACTCCACAACCTCTCTGGGCAGCCTGTTCCAGTGCTCTGTCACCCTCACTCTGAAGAGTTTTTTCTCATATTCAAGTGGAACCTCCTATGTTCCAGCTTGCACCCATTGCCCCTTGTCCTATCACTGAGAAGAGCCTGGCTCCATCCTCCTGACACTCATCCTTCACATATTTATAAACATTCACTAGGTCACCCCTCAGTCTCCTCTTTTCCAAGCTAAAGAGACCCAGCTCTCTCAGCCTTTCCTCGTAAGAGAGATGCTCCATTCCCTTCATCATCTTCGTGGCTCTGCGCTGGACTCTCTCCAGCAGTTCCCTGTCCCTCTTGAACTGAGGGGCCCAGAACTGGACACAATATTCCAGATGAGGTCTCACCAGGGCAGAATAGAGGGGGAGGAGAGCCTCTCTTGACCTACTGACCACCCCCCTTCTGATACACCCCAGGATGCCATTGGCCTTCTTGGCCACGAGGGCACAGTGCTGGCTCATGGTCATCCTGCTGTCCACCAGGACCCCCAGGTCCCTCTCCCCTACACTACTCTCCAACAGCTCAGTACCCAACTTATACTGGAAGCTGGTGTTGTTCTTGCCCAGATGCAAGACTCTACTCTTGCTCTTGTTAATTTGCATTAAATTTTTCCCTGCCCAAATCTCCAGCCTGTCTAGGTCTCGCTGGATGGAAGCACAGCCTTCTGGCGTGTCAGCCACTCCTCCCAGTTTCGTATCATCAGCAAACTTGCTGAGGGTGCACTCTATTCCCTCATCCAAGTCGTTGATGAATATATTGAACAGCACAGGTCCCAGTACCAAACCCTGGGGGACTCCACTAGATACAGGGCTCCAACTAGACTCCATCCCATTCACCACAACTCTCTGGCTTCTTTTCTCCAGCCAGTTCACAATCCATCTCACTACCCGATCATCCAGATCACACTTCCTCAGTTTAGCCGCAAGGATACTGTGGGAGACGGTGTCAAATGCTTTACTGAAATCGAGATAGAGCACATCTACTGCTTTTTTTCCTCTAACACAAATAGCTGTGAGCTATTATCTAGATGTGTATTATACTCCTGAGATCAGAGACATCGTTCCTAAGAATACAGCTGCATAGGTTAAATAATAAAACTTTGCTAACAAAGTGAACTGTCTATATTGCAGCTCTCAGATCCGAGATATTCCTTTGCATATTTAGCTACATGAGCCTCAAATGAGATGAAACAATTCTGGGTTCTATGCATGTAATTTTAGACAGAGAACACACAAACCAATACACACAGAGCAGACAATTAAAATGCTTGGAAGAGTTTTTTTGAGAACTGACAAAAGAGGGATAAATAACCAAAGAGGAAACAAAGATATATTGCAAAAACAGCTGTGTCATTGGATGTTTTCCTACTGCTTCCTTATAGAAGCTCATATTTTAGAATAAAGCTTTTGTACTTTTGTCTTCTTGGGCTTCGCATTCTTTGTGAACTGTGAAATATCTGTGAAAACCTGAAATATCATCCTAATTTTACACTATGATTTTATAATAAAATGCCATAATGTAACATTCTAATTAAACAGCACTGGGAGTATTAGCAGATGTCTTTCCTTTAAAGAAAAGAAATATTTCAAGGTAGTGGATCTCTTCTCTAAATTCAGAATTTCAGCACTAATTTCTCCAAATATTTACAGTATCCAGCACTGAGTCATTTGAAAGTCTGCACACACAAGCTAGAACAATTCACTACTTAAGTATGTGAATATTAGCTATACATATACATCAAAACGTGTATCCAGTATGAACAGACCACAGAAATTCAGCTACTTCTTTACACTTGTACTTTCAGTTCGTCCCTAATCATTACCATAATAAATAACAATCACACTAAGTTTGGCTTAGCAATTGCTTGGCACAAATCTCTTTAATGGCACACTGGAGTGCAAACGAAAACACAGTTCCCCTTGCCTTAAAACCCACTAACATTTCCATTTCAAGATTGCCTTGTTACTTGATTTTTGATATAAGTTTGATGGGGGATGGAGTGGGGAAAGCAGCAATGGAAGAGAGGTTTAATTAAGCCAATAGACCCATCCACTTCATCACCTGGGAGTATTGCTATAGCAAAATGCTTTTTGTAAGCAGCAGCCTGAGAAACACATGCCAATTATTTGCACTGAAGTGGAGATGCTGTGCCTGAGCGCTCATGACACCACCCCATCCTCCGGGAGACTTCAGCATGTCAGAAAAGTAAAAAGATAGATAGAGAAAGGAAACATCATAAAAATCAGAAGCAAGTAGAATGTCCTCTCTTCTTGGTTAAGCAGGAACACAGGTTAAGTTAAAACAGCTCTTCCCTAAGAGCTTCACATTCACAGCTCTGACCAAGGTTCCAGAACCCGTTTTTACCCTTGATCCCACTGTAAGCACAAAGGACAACCAGACTTATCAGAGAACAAGAGCTTACTTTCAGCTAAGTGTTTAACATGAGACAGAAAACACTGTTATAGGTAGCTGAGAAATGTCATTCTTTTAAAATTACTCTTTCCCGTCGTTTTGGTCAGTAGATAAAATTCACTGTCTTTGTTTGCTTTTCTTTAGGTTAGCGAGGGTCCTACAGCCAGCATACAAGGCAGAGAAGTTTACAGTATATACAGCTATTCTCCCTAGGAGTAATTCCCTTTTAGTCTCAAAGGGAAGCAGCTTGTCCCCAATGCACAGTTAAACCTTTGCAAGAGAAAACTGTTAGCTTTAAATTTGGTGTAAATTTCAACTATTTATAAGGCTTAACAGTATTGGTGACTTCAGTAGGAAATAATAAAGGATTTCACTTTTAAAGCTGCTGTTTGCATAAGCTGCTAATTTAACCTTGGAGCAAAAAGCACACGCTCTTTCAGTACACAACTTCGAAAATGCCTGTTGACTTAATGTGACAAATACCTTCCCTTTTATCGAGCCTGAAGTTTCAGGAATAAGCACAGTGAAATCTTATGTGAAAATTTGTCTTCAGTTTACTATTAATTCCTTTGTCTTCAACAGTCGATTCTTCCTTGCTTACATGTTTCACTTACCTAAGTCTTACTAAAAATTCACATCTTCACTTGTGAACAAAACAGATAATTGGTCAGTATCAAGGATTTCTCTTACACATACTTCCTGGCAAAATTCTCCTGCCATGGCTTTTGGGGTAAACTATAATGCTATGCCAAATGTCATTTGGTTCTTGTGTTGTTATGAAATGTTAATTACAATTTACTAAATGTACTGCATCATGGCATACACACAGCTCAGCATTCACGATAACTTTGAAACTGAACACAGGATAAAAAAGTTACTTACAATATGGTAAAAACAGTTAGTTGCAGCTAAGCTTTCATGTGTAAGACATTTATGTTAGAGGTTCAATAAATAGAAAACCAAGTGCTTAACCTGGGAAGGGAAACACTGAAGAGAAATAACAATGTTTAGCTATCTAAAAAGTAGCTAAAAATATTTGTGTACATCCACTGCGCATAGGACATGGAATAATGAGACTTAAATTACAACCTGAAAAACTTAAGGTATGTAGCAATCTGCAACAGTAGTAAAAATTACAGGAAATTTTAAAAAATAAATTAGACAAGCATTTGTCAACAATGATACAGAAAGCTGATCACTCACCTTTAGAACCAGAGAAACAGATCATCCTTAAAGATTCTTCTCTCCCATTCCTGCCCCTGTGTGTATTTCTAAGGTCACCAAACACAAGCATCATCCCCAGCTGTGCACCTACAACTACTTATGCATATGCCCATGTCTACAAATGCAAATTTATTTGCTGGCTACACACAGCTGAAGTAGACTACTCATAGTCAAGCCAGTTTACATGAGCAGCATTTGAAAGTTAAACACCTCAGTTTCTTGCAAAGCATTAGCCCAGCAGATCACTGTAAGCAGTATGTAAATCCTTAATTCAAAATTGCGTTCTCTTAAATCTTACAAAAACCATTTCTAACATAAAACCCTACCTCATCTATTTTCTGACATTCCCCTTCTCTGTCATCACATACTTATTAGATAATAAAAACAACTGACTGGGGCCAAACACCATGACTGAAAAAATAGCTGACTTCCGTAGCAGTTGCATACTAGCCTGAATAAATGGTATGGTTTAGTAGGTATATAGGTAGATAGGCATACATGCACAAGAATTTCCTTCTCAGTACAGTCTACAGAGTTATACAATCATAAAATAACTTGTGAGAATGAGGATCACAAAGCCTGCCTTGGGTTAAATTAGTTTTAAAATTGTGTTAGGTTTTTTTTTTCTCCAAATGTTTTAGAATTAAAAGAATCTTGGTGAAGTCATTCTCACACTCTGCAGAAACACACACAGCATTTCTTCCAGTGAGAGAGGAGTATACAAATACTCTTATCTGTATGTTAGACAGAGTGACCAAGGTCACAGGAGAATTTGTACTTTTCCACTGATTAAAAGAAATGGGCCAGGTGCTTTGTGCCTCCTATGTAGCTGAAGTGTGCAGTTGCCTGGTAACTTGTTCTGAGCTACTGGGTATTAATCACACATACATGTGGCAACACAGAACTGACAGCTTAGGTTTCTCAGACAAAGTAGTTTACAGCAATACAATAGTTTATAGAAATCCAGGAAGTTTAACACTGAATTTAACTCTATGAATTAATTGCTGGGTAATTCCCCAAGGATAAATCACTTATTAAAAGCCAACAGTAAGCTAGAAATCTCTTTCCATTTTATATGGTTAAAAAAAAAAAAAAAACAAACCCAGTGAATCTTAAAATAACTGATACTAGATAGGGTAAGCCTATACAGTTATAGGAGAAGCAATAAAACATTATTGTTTTGATTTCTTTTATTTCATCAGAATAGTTAGACAAACAGAAAAACTTGCAACAGCAAGACAGTTAGCCAGGTAGTAACACTAAAGATTGCTGCAACCACCGCCACCTTAAAAAAAACAAAACAAAACACAACAACAACAAAACCAAAAACCTGAAAGGAACCAACACTGTCCACTTCCTAAGCATGAAGTTATTTTAACCTGATGACTATCCTGCTCTAAACTTCAAGCATCATTAACTTCTACACATCTTTAAAGCTTAAAGTTATGATTTTAAATGACCTGCTTGTAGTGGCAGCCTTCAGTAGCATTCTGGAGAACACCAGTGTCCAAAGCTTCTACAGGATATTGCAGTACAATGAAGCACTAGATTTCCAGGGGAGGAAAACCAAAACCCACCACCACTCTCTTATTCAATCAAAAAGTTTATTGCCTGCACTTCCAAAGCAACAAGCTACAGGAATATTGGATGCAAAGCAAACCAGAACCACCTGGAATACTCTGAATTCTCAGCTCAAAGTTACAAACTTTTCCTTTCTTATTATGAAGGATTAACATACGGATGGACAGAAACTGTCTGCAAACCTTCTGAGTCATTAATTCAAATGTCTTCCTAAAAGATAACAGTCTCAGCACTTCCCCTGGAGGGAGTGGAAAAAAAACCCAAAACCAGAGAAGGAGGAAGTGAGGCAATACCAAGTTCTTTTCCCAGGGATAACAAAATCCTGAGAGAACAAGATGTTTGTCCTGTCAGAATAAAAATCCAAAAAGAAACAAAACAGTTTGCCTTTCCTTTGAAAACTTGCTTTCGAGTCAAGATGTGCTCTTTTTCTCTCCAAAGCATGAAACCTCTCCTCAGTTTAAGAGTGTTTTCAAAATACTGAGTGAAGCAGGAATTCAGTGCAGACACTGGAACCTGTATAAAATCTTATTAAAAAAAAAACCCAAAACAATAGTACTACACTAGCTAAAAATCTTTTAAGAGTTCTGATGAAAAGACTCAACCTGTTTTTAGGAAATAAAGTGTTTGGGGCCAAAGCTGACAGATGACATCTAAATTCAGTGTAAGCTAAAAAAATGAAAAGTTTTTTCGTAACTGATGTATTGAAAAAAGCTGGAGAAGAAAATGGGGACAGAAATGAAAAATCATTCAGGGAGTCAATGGTAAAGATTGTCACCACACAATCTAAACATTATAATTGCAGATCACATATTTAGAACAGGTGAATTGAAAGTAGAATGCTCCCTGGGAGAGGGGAGGGAGTCTCTCCTGTAACAGGCTCACTGCAAGAATCTCTCACTGCATTTCGAGCTAAGACCCAGCTAGCAGAAGGCAGCTTTTCGCCAGACAAAGCAAGGGAAAAGGATCTAGAACAGCAACCTCCTTGCAGTCTCTTGCTCCTGAGCCCCCTTCTTCTAGTGATGTCCTGTCCTTGTAAGCCAATACTGAACCCTGCTTATCCCTCTAGTAACAGCAGGCACCTGTGATTCCAAAGACATGGAAATCAGTTGAATAGCGTATTGTGGAAGCATAAGCTACAGTGGACATGATTTAGAAGTAATTTAGGATTAATAAGATTTAGGAGTAATTTTTTTTTGTCCATCATGACAAAATAAAGACAGCAATTTCTTACTTTACAGAATTTCTCCTAAAGTAGCAGGTATCCCCGATATGTCAAGTTTTTGTATCATAGGAGAAATACAGCCAAAAGAACATTTACTTTGAAATGACTAGTCTGAACTAGGCAAGCAGGCACAGACAGCTCCCACTTTAATTAAGTATACACAGCACCACTTGGTGGTGACAGTGGAGTCACCGCCGACATTAACGAGAACTTTTAACACCAGCCTTTTTTTTTTTTTACCCTCTGAAAGTCTGACCTGTCTGTCCTTGCATGCCAGACACCACTACAGCGTCTTTACTGTACCTACCAAGCAAAAGAAGTCCAAGAGAGCTGAACCTCAAGGCCAGCAGAACCAAAGGCTCCTGGGCATCAAACAGATATATCCACTGTGAAGAGCTTTCAGAATTCTGTAGGACTCTAACACATGGTTTCTGGTGACAGAGCCTGAGGCGGTGTTTAAACAAACTATTTAGCTTAGTATCTGCCTGTACTCCAAATAACAATCTCTTGGCTCATGATTTGGGTTTTACATAGACTTGGGACATAAATGAATGCAACACACACAGAAAAACCGAAGACTGACAGCAACTGAACCACAGCTATTTTTTTTCTGTTCCATCAACCAGTTTTAACACTATGTAATTTGTGCACTTACATAACAGAACACAGTAACTAACAAAAAAGTTTTTTATTCAGATCAGTGCGTCTTTACAAAAAAGTCATGATTTCAACTTACAAAGTCAGCTTTATCATTAGCAATGCACCTTTCCTGAAGAGGAAATCCTTGTCTTTCATCAAATGTCAACTGCAAGAGTGTGTAAACAAAAAAACCAAAAACAACCCACACCCCAACAGCTCTATTTAGACTATATATATATATATATATATATGTAAAAAACATGTCTTCACAGATGACAACTGTATCAATTTATACTTCAGGTCCTTCTCCTCCAGGAACCAGCTATAAAAGAAGACGACAATTTTGTGTTAGTGGCATAGATTTGAGTTCTGCAAACCCATATGTGACAGTTCTTGCTTTACAGCATTTTAGCAGATGGAGACTTCACAGTAGACCACAAAAGTGGTTTTCAGATTCAATATTATCTTCCTCTCCCAACAGAGGAAGTTAGTTACTGCCAGAGAAGCACATGTCAAAAAAAATCTCCAAAATAAGAAGAATGTTTAACAAAACACAAAGGAGTTCCTAGATAACATATATTTTGGTTTTTGTCCTTGTTATTCACTTCAAGATGATTCTGTCTAGAATCGCTACAGCCCATTTTTAAAGGGACAAAGAATGTGCTTCCTTTCATGAAGCATTTCTCCGATTCCTCATCCTTCCCCAGACTGTTGCTATACTGGGAAGTTGGTTTCCTCTTGCCAAGTTATATTGCTAAGCAGAGCCCAGAAACTGAATAAAACTAATAAAGATCCTGACCCCTTTTACAGGCAGCAGGGACTAGGTCAGCATAGCATTTTCCTGTGAAGAAAGTAAAGGACTGAACAACAGAAAAAGAAATACAAAAGGGAAAACATGAATACAAGAAAAAAAAAAAAGAAGAGGAGAACCATTCCTTTTACTGATATATTCTTAATAATTAGGTGAGCACTTCTTAAGACAAAGAGCTTCACTGCTTTGGGGACTGAAGTAAGAAAAAGCATAGTCTTCCTGACACAGGAAGATGTGTCCCCAGAAGATACAAGATCTAACACAGAAACATGTTTAAGTCTTGCTGACAATTTGCACTCTAAGAATCACCAGTTTCTGCTTCAAGAGCAATATAGCACCAGCTTAAATGCATGGTAGTAATTTTACCCCAGACAAGAACATGCACTGTCCTTTAAGGATGTAGAACAAGAACCAAAGCAGAAAAAGCGTTGGAAATTAAGTCAAGATAGCACTTGCTCAGGCACACAGTGAGGATGTGCAAGGCATGTAAGACAGCAAAATGGAGATTATTCCTCATCCACGCAGAACCAACTTAGACTTAATTCAGTCTCTCTTCTCTTCCCACAAAATTAGGAATGCCCATATGTAGCAAGTGCTGATTCTGTAGCCATCTGTGCAGACAAGCAAAAAACTACTAGGAGTCTGCTTTTGTAGTATTTAGCAACTTGCAGAATTCAGCTTAGGGATGCATAATCACAACATTTAATTACTGTTTCAGTACTGCTCTACATACATCAGCACAGGATAAACTAAAAATCACAGTGCTTCTGATTTGGTGCAATCCAAGAGACCTCCAGATCTCTTTTCAGAGCATGTAAAGGTACAGCTCTCTAGGCATCACAAGGTATCATAATTGCCAAATAACTTTACAAGTTTGTAAGCATCTAAGTGGCTGCAAACACATCTGTACTATCCAAAAATGGATTAAATGTAGCTGCATCCCGTCCCACACACTTAAGCAGGCAAACACTCATTAATTAAAAGCCAGTGATTCCCTTGCACATCTGGAGATGAGAAAAGCATTCACCAAAATAAAATCAGGGCTGTGCTTTTTCCATCTGTTTTTTTTTTTTTTTAAACTATAACGTGCACCAAGTAAGGCAATAGGATCACTTTTGCAGCATCATTCATACACACATATGCCCCAGAAGCTACCCGGAAGAAGCTGATGTAATGGAACTGTCTGGATAGCTCAGCTTGAAGTAGCTGAACTCAATTACTGATCGATTAACAGATACAGAAACGAAACGCAGGCAGCCTTTTCACAATTATGACTTACCATTGTTATGTTATTTCCATTTAGCAAAATCTGGTCTAGCTTTGTGATTCTTCTGCCCTCAGGTGTAATCTCACTGAAGTAGCATTAGAAAAAGCAAGTAAGAACACATAACCAGGGCCAACGATTACAGTTTCAACTGCAGAACTGTCAGAAATCTCTGTATTAAGATAACATTTGTTGGAACTAACAAATCAATTAGCCACATTGCGATGGCTAATAAACTGACCACCTGCGTAAAGGAACATAGAAAACTAAAAAGATCTATTGTACTTTTCTATTCAGTGCATAAAGAGACTGATTTATCCTCTAAATCTTGGCTATTTCTTGAATACCACTGATACTCAAAATAGATTTTATATAGCAACCTGGCATGACAAAGTAATAAATACTTATCCTTAAGTATGCTAAAGTTTTAAGTCTTTGCCTAGACCTTAAAGAAATGTAAAAGCAAATAAACTACTGTGAAGTTCAACATGCAACCCATGCAAAATCAAGGCTACAAATTAGGAAACTGATTACAAATCATGCAGCTGCTACTCTATGACATGGTTGTCCTCAATAGATCACCCTCTATGGTTCAAGTCCAAAATATAAACTATTCAGCTGGCAAGTATTCCAAAAATATAAAAGCACTTTTCTTATAGATCTTACATAATGCTTTCCCTCAGGAAACGAAAACTAAAATACAAGAGGTAGAAAGAATACTTACAACTCTGTAACATCTTCTAACACCATATCTGAAAATCCAGCCTCAAGGAAAATAATGCCCAGAATTTTAAAATCAAAATATTTAAAGGTATTCTCATTTTACATTGAACTGTGATTTTATTTGTAAAAAAAAAAACAACCTAAAAACCCATAACAGAATACTGTTAATCCATATAAAAAGGTTCTATCCAGTGAACTCAAACCTCTCAAAACCAACAAATGCATTGAGCCAAAGCATGGACGGCCTTAAACATTTCCACCAAAGGATACTGACAAAGTCATCAAACCCTAGAAGCGTTCCGACAATTTCTTTATCACTCTTCATCACAATATGAATACGTGAACCTATGCACTTGTCCACAAGTTCTGCAAATAAAAAAAAAACCAAAACATTGAAAGGTACAAGACATTAATTTATAGAGCACACATTTCCTAGGAAAATTCTTAGAAACCCTGGCGTTGTGAGGACAAAAAAGTAATTACCATAGACACTCATAAAATCCACAAATAAGAAAAACACATAAAAAAATCTTTAAAAGTTTCTTTGCACATTTTATGGCGCGAGAACATCAAGAAGTTCCCGAGCCGAGAGGCTGGCAGGCTGCGGGCGCACGCCCCCACCCTCACAACACCTCAGCGTCGCTGCTGCGCCGTCAATCACCGAGTAACGGCCGAGCGCCCACCCGCGTCCCCAGCCAGCCCTTGCTCCACACCCAAACCGCGGCCCTCAGCCCCCTCCCCGGTCGCGGTCCCCGTGCTAGAGACCGGCCTGGGCGCGGAAACCCCGCCTGGGTGAGGCACCAGCCCCGTTCAAGCTTCCCGCCAAGCGGCGGCAGCGCTGCCGCCACGCAGAAGTGCCCTCAAACAGCCCCTCCCTGCCTGCCGGTCACAAAACGGGATCTCCCCCCCACACTGAGACAACAGGGAAGGGGCAGGGGCGCCGCGGCAGTGCCGGTTACCGAGCGGCAGGAGCTGAGAGGGATTAGTAGTCGCGTTAGCCGCCATCTTGGATCCAGACGTGGCCAATCGCTCCCGCTTACCCACAGATCTGAAAGGCCGCCCCTATGGGTCAGCCCAGCAGACCCGACGAGCTGATGGCAGAGCCGTCGCCCCGCCCCTCCGTTCCGGCCCCTCCCTCCCGGCCCCTCCCTCGTTCTCCTATGAATGGCGGGAGAGAGCTGGAGTCGCGATAGCTGTGTCCGCCGAGTTCTGCGCATTGGATGCGTACAGGTAGAGCTTTAAAGGAAAAACCCTTTTTCACCTCCCTGCCTCCCTTCCCTCCCGGCCCAGGGTGTTAATCTACCCTTCAAATAAGTCTTCTTTTTGTGTGCAGAACGAGGTAGAGGGATTTGATGTGCTGTATATCATAGCTATTCTACATGTGGGTTTTTTTTCCTTTGCAGGCGAAAGGATTTTTGGAAGCCCTTTTATGCATACATCATTGGCTTGGAGACAAAAAAAACACTGTTTGAACATGCTTTGCTTGCTTAATGCTATGATGTTAAATAAAATTGGTATTTCAGCTTCTAGAGTCATTGTACACCTCTGTGATGGAGGAGATTCTGGAAGAATCAAGCCTAACTCTTCTTCTTAGGAGAGGAAATGCAAGACCCTTCAAAGGATGGACAGCTGCTGGGATCATGGGCCTGCTAACTCTGTTCTTAAATGTGGCTTGTTCCCAGGTAACTCGGAACACTTGGACTTTGTGTTCCTGAAGTGAGATACAACCTTGGAAATCAGTAGATTCCATTGTCCTGCTGGGCTTCCCACTGGAGTGCTTTGCTGTGACAGGAGCAGAGAGAGGTAATGCTGGACTCAACTTGCTACACGGCTGGCGTTGTCTCCCTTGAGCAAAGGGTGCATGAAATGCCAGTGGAGTCTGTTATTCTGACAGTTTGTGTCAGCACAAGCAGGATGCAGGAACAACCACAAAACCACAGATAAAATGCGAAGAGTAAATTTATTTTCATTACCTCACCAGCCGGGGGATCCCTGAATCAGCACCCAGGCAGAGGCGCACAAGTGGGGATGCAGGCACTGTGGAGCTCAGTCCATGCTAGAGGACCACCGACCCTGCTGGTTTTGCCTGTTTATCAGGGACTCGTGCAGGTGCAATTTACCACTGTACTTTGATCTTCTCTGGAGCATGACAGGAATTCCAAGCATGTCTGACAGAGTGCCTCCAAGTCTATTGCAGGCCTATGTTATCTAAACACAGATGTTCTACTTGTCAAGCATGCAAGGATAAACAACAGTCAGTATGATATATATATTTTTCTACACCCCAGCTGCAAGTCACTTATAATCTCCTTTGCCTGTCTTCCCTTATTAACCCACATTCCACCTCCTCACTCAAAGGACTTCCAATGGGGCTGGCAAAGCTGGAGGTGTCCATTTGGGCTTGCAGAGTGTAGGGCAGGGTAACATACAGAAGCATGTAATACACATATAGAAAAAAGGAATCAACTTATCCCTCCAATAATGCTTCGAATCAGTGTTCCATTCACTCTGTCAGCAAATATAACCCCTCAGTCAGCCAGGCACCACCCGTAGATTGTCTCATTTGATGCATTAAATCCTGGAGATGTCGAATGTCATCCTCTATGCTGGCTGATTCATCAGTTATGTTGAAGCAACATGTCTTCAAAATCGGAGCAATGTTGTTGGTGTTGAAGAAGGCGATATTCCACTGCCAATTGATTTTGTAATGCTCCTTGGTGTATAGCCATTACCTATTCAGGAAGAATAACAATGAGGAACACTAATATCAAAAGCACTTAGTAAAACTCTGTAATACAGCTACTGGAGTTGGTATGCCAATAAAACATCTTGTCAGAAGATCTGCAGCTGTTAACCAATACAATAAGCAGATTAGTTAGAGGCCAACTAAATCCAAGTATTTACATGTTCATCTTGCAGAAATATATCCAGGGTATGTGCTTGTAGTATGACACTACAAAGCTTGATGAGCCAACCTGTGATAAGGGAGGAAAACAGGATTGTCATCTCCTTCCAGTAATACATATGCCATTGCTTCAGCTCCTTCAGCTAATATTACTCTGGTCTTGGTAATTATGAGCTATAGCTTGCACTTTTTCAGATAGAACTTCGATTTGATATTGGGTTCACAACACTAATAACACAGTTCCACTGCTATCTCCTCTGGATAAGGCACAAGAATTTGTTGAAGATACCTGAGATGTAAGAACCTAAGAACCTGATATCAACAGAGGATGTAAAATAAGAGAAGTTGGGGTACAGAACCATATGGCATTCTCAGGGGTTATATGAATCTTCATGTCTAATTGATAGGTTGCGGTCCCACTACACAATTCGTTGGTGTAAGCAATTCCATTCCTCCTGTAGTTAATATTTTGGGAGAGATACTATCTGAAAGAATTTCAAGACAATGGAGAGCAGTATGCAACCCAACTATCAGTGTATAAATAAGGTGCTTTCCCTTCCAGGATGGCAAGAGATGCTGCAATCAGTTCAGCCTGCTGACTAGATGCCAGTACACCTGTTTGCCATAATATAATTCCTGGAACCAGAGCATATGCAGCTGGTCTCCGTTATCTTTACCCAGTTGCTGTGTATGTTGCACTTCCATTGCTAAACCAGGGGGTGGATGATCTTTTTTGTGCTCTTCTATTAACTCGTCATAAGGGGGAGCTTCCTTCACAGGAGATGTAGGGATATCTCCAAGGGGAAGAATTTCCCCTGGTGTGGACATATGATTATTTATGTGGTTTTCCCAATAGAAATCATTGCTGTAAATAATGTTTCCATTACCAGTGTGAGGCTGCCTGAGCATCCCCTCCGTGGGCCCTAACGGAATCATCAGTAACCTATCCATGAATGGGTGTTTGTACAGTCATGCTATCTTGGCCTGTGATTCTTTCAGTTTCTTTTAGTGCCCAAACTACAGCTAAAAGTTGTTTTTCCATCAGGGTATAATGTACAGTAGAACCTTGTAATGCCTTGGACAAAAAATCCTACAGGTTCTTCCTGATTTTTCAGCCCAGTCATCTGCCACAATCCCCATGAGACTATATAATCTAGAATTTACTTCTAATTATGAAGGATATCCTCACCTAGGAGTGTATAATTGCACATGCTCAAGCAAAGCATTTTTAAGCATTTTTGCAGGCATCAAAGGCTTCTTGTTGTTGCTTGGTCCACTGCCAAACTATGTTCTTGCTAGTTAATTTCTGCAGAGGGCGCATTAATACTGACAGATGTGGGATAAATGTTTTCCAGTACCTAGAAGTCCGGAGAAGGTCTGTAGCTGCTTTACTGTGGTTGGTACAGGAAAACACTGGGCTGTTTGCTGTACCTTATTTGCTATTTCTCTGATCTGTCCATGCCAAACTTTTCCCAAAAATTGTACAGTAGTACTAGGATCCTGTATTTTCTTTGGATTAAATGCCCAGCCTAGTCCTGTGAATGCACTTTCACCAATTTGGCACCTACTTCAATTTCTTGTTAGGACTCTGCCATAACCAATAGATCATCAATATAACGGTAAACAGCAACAGTACCTGACCACGGTGCTACATCAGCTGCTGCCTTTCAGTGGCAAATTGAAGGACTGGGTTTGTATTGGTGAGGCAATACTTGGAAAGTATTGGAAACAATACTTTTGTTGACAGGTAAAGGCAAAACGGTTTTGGCTTTTGGAAGCAATGGCTATTGAAAATAAAGAACACAAGAAATGGGTATTTTTCTATCTTTTTATATCCATATCTAGGATTTTTATCTTTGTAAAATGTTCTCTAGTTTTTAATATTGTGAGACATTAATTAAATTTCATTCCAATCAATACTTTTGTAGTGTTTTCTCTTTCCTATTTCTTTGACAGAAGCTTCCACGTGAGAGATCATAGTCACAACCAGTATTATATTCATTGCTGCATTCAATTCAGTTTTTCTAAAATTTAGGATAAGAGCTTCAGAAAAAAATCTGCTCCAAACATTAAGTGAGAGTGCCATCCAGAAGAAATTAGTTACAAACCTCAGATCCATGCCAGGACTTCATTTATACTTTTCTTCAACAGAAATCCCAGAAATATTATTTTTTAGTCACATGCTTGTCTCCACAAATCCATCCTTTCGTTCTTCAGGAAGCTGGGCTATACCTAACAAATAGAGTGGAATTACCAGCTCCCACAGGCACTGCTCACCTCTGATGTTACTTTCAGATATAAACAATCAAACTGCCCAGGTAATGCTATCCATCTCAAGAAGTCTCACTGCACATAAGTCAAGTTGACAATTCCTTGTTATTGTTATGAAATGCAGAATGACTGAAAAAATATTATTACTGTGGTAATGATATAATAGCTGATGGTTCTTAAGTAAAATATTACCTCTGAGTAATAGAAGAACTGTAGGGCTGAGTTTTCATTGATATTCTTAGCCACACACTGAGAAAGAAAATTCCATTTTTGGAATTTTGTAGCAGCTCTCACCTTCCTTTCTTTCTCATAAATACACAGAGTGTGACCTGTGGAAAAAAAAAACCAACCAGATTATGTCAGCCAGTTAGTTTTCCTAGAACAGGCTAATGTCATTCCAACATTTTTATTGCCTTAGAGGGAAAGAAAATTTCAAAGCAGAAGAAAAATATAATTATTCAGAGAAACAATAAGCCACAATTATCCATCAGTATCACTGAGATACCGCTATAATGCAAAATCCATAGCAGTAAGAGCGATGCCAGACTGCACTTTCCTCAGTGCACTGAGTATGAGCTATAAACACTCCCGTGCATCTTTTGGGGGATATCTCATGACAGCAGGAGATAATGGCCAATGTTTCATACTATTTATTTTTTTTAAACGATATTAAACACTAAGATACAGTCTAAAACTAATAAGAAATCATTCACTTCTCAGAGCTGGATTGGTCCTTGTAGCTCATCCTGTTCCTGTGTATTTTTTCTATAATGGCACTTCTGTTGAACTGAGGAACAATATGTAATTACATGCTTTATTGTTGTAATTTGAGCCTGTGGGTATTGTGATGAGATTTTCTTTGAGCACTATTCTTTCCTAGTTCTTTCAAGAAATATCTCTTCCTCCCATAAAAGTAGAGTCTCTAGCAAATGCTGTTGATTTAAATAACCAGGATTGAATGCTCAGAAAGGTTAAAGAGCGAGCACCATCTAAGCACAGTATGATAAAGATTCTTTGTTTTTCTCTCACATTAAGTTCACCTGTGCTCTTGGACAAGTCTTTGAACTGTCTTTCTAGGGTATCATAATGCACGCTTAGTAGCGGAACAGTGCTAATGGAAGAACCCTTGATTTTTTTTATTCATTTTTAACCTTTTGCAACCAACCTGACCCATGTGGACTGACACCATCACCGACTTCATTCCGTGCAGCCATCAAACCTGCACGACTGGAAGGACGTAGTCCGACCATGTGCCGTCCTCTGCGCTTCGGGGGAGCTTTCCGAGGAGATTTTCTCAGAAAAGAGGACGGCTAGAAGAAGGAGGCACCGTTACCAGCCTCCCCTGCTCGCAGCCCCGCCGCGGACAGCAGCAGCAGCGGTCTGTCAGCGGGGAAAATGGCGGGAAGCCTTCAGCCGAGGCTCCGCGGGCTGCCCAAGGCCCTGACTGCTCTGCCCGGCCGACAGATAAAACGAAGCCGCTTTCCCTCAGAGTCTCATCGATGAAACGAACTTTCCTGGAGAGCTCCCCTCTGAACTGAGAAGGAATAACGCCTCCCCCCCTACCTGTGCAGCCCAGGGCCTAGCACACCTCCCGAGGGGCCAGGCCGCAGCGGAACCCCGCCCCGGCGGCGGCTGGGAGGGAGGAGCGGGCGCCTCGCCCTCCCTCGGCCAGGCGCTGCGGAAGCGGAGGCGGTTGGGGCTGCGTCCCTGTGGGGCCCTCGGCGGCGGGAGGCGGAGCGACAGGGCCGGGCACGGCGGCATCCTCCCGAACGGCCATCGCCGGGGCTCCATGGAGAAGAGGGGCGCGCCGCCAGCTGGCCCTCCGCGGGGCCCGGTGCTGCACATCGTGGTGGTGGGCTTCCACCACAAGAAGGGCTGCCAGGTGAGGGGGCGCGGGGGCGGAAGAGGAGCGGTTTGAAACCGGCCAAGGCTGTAGGGCCCCGGTTGGCTGCGGCCTCCCGCGGGCTGGGCCGGGGGTTCCGTCAGGCCGGGCGGGGGCCGTGACTCAGCCCGCTGCGGGCGGTGGGGGTTTATGGAGCTGTGTACGTGACTGCGGCCCGGCCTGTCCCGGCGCTCCCGCCGCGGGGGGGGCGCAGCGAGGGCCAGGGGAGGGAGGTCCCCGCCGGCGGCCGGGCCCCTGGTCCTGTCAGTGCTGGGAGGCGGCTCACAGCGGGGTGCCCCTCTCTGCTGTGCGGGCTCAGCGCGTTCAGACGGAGAATAAGAGAGAAACTTTTTTTTTTTTTTTAACCTGCCTTCTGTTCCTTGTAGTTGAACTCGCACAGGTACAGCTTGTACGCAGCCTGATGGCCCCAGGGTGTAAGTCCACCCTGGAGTTCAGTTTTCTTTGCGTGTCTCTTCCCTCTTGTGTATTTCACTGGTATTTCATACGCTGATTTTTTTTTTTTTTAATCCTTGAAACGGGAGATGCCGTTGCCCAGCTGGGCAGCACACGCGGTTGCTTTGCTGTGTCAGGAGCAGGTAGATCAAATGTTGGACTTGCAGTGAGTCTTTTTCTGTGGAGCGTTCTTAGTCTTCCCAACAATTGCCAAAACAATAAGGAATGCAATGGTTATTGTTTTACAAGAGTTGAGTCTGACATTAACCCATTTCATAGAAGGTAAGAGTTAAATTAGTCTCTGTTAATGTTTCAGGAAACAAGCATGGTAACACGTAAAACAATCCCTCATGCCAACAGAAGCTGCAGTGGAAGTGCAATAATTCACTGGAGGTGTTCTTCCATCTCATTTTCTGAAAGACCTGCATGCTTTGGTAATGCATCCTGTCTGCTTGGGGTGTCTAGGGGCTGCTCACGTGTGGATGTTTGCAGGATCAGTTCCTGTGAAGGAATTTGATCATCTAGGTTGCAAGGTTTGCGATATTTATCAGTCCCTTTCTTTTCAAAGATCATTAGGAGATGAGCGTTGGTTGGGTGTCTGTAGGAGGAAGAGTGCATTTTGGCTCTCACCTTGTTGGCCTCTTAGAAAAGTCATAGGTTGGAAACAAAAGCAGAAGTGGCTTTTGTTGCTTCTGTTCTTCTTTTGGGGCCTGTGTTTCTTGTCTTGTAACCTTATGTGGTGTTGATGCAAAGCAAAAACCAAACAAAAAGGCCACCCCAAAGGTATAAATTAGTAACAGTGAAATTGATCTTGCTGCCAGTGAAGTATTTGTAGAAGTACGTTTGCAGGTATTGTCAAAAATTGGGTTGGAATACCTCTGAACCAAAGTCATCTTTAATTGTCTCAATGAATGAACTGGAGATATTGGAGAGGAAGGTGATGGGGTAGCTGTGTCCCAGGGAGAACTGCAGGAATAGAATGACAGTTTGTATAACCACAAACAGCCTGGCTTCCTAAGGGAAGTATATTTAAAATCTGATTTCTGGTTATATTCCAGCTCTGACTTAGCGGATTTGTTCCTGAACTGTAAAAATTGTTGCCTAAAAGAACGGGAGGCAGGCAGCTGCGCAGCTATAGTCTAATGAGTTTGACATCAGTAGTATGCAAGGCTCTAGAGAATTTTTGAAGGAAAAAATTAATTAACAACATGAACCCAAGTAGACTGAGTCCTGCAGGCATTCACTAAATATAGATCATGCCTGACTGACCTGCATCTTTTGTAAGAACAAATGATAAATTTACTTTCTCTGTAAAAGAAACAGAGTAGCTTGAATCTGCCTGGAATTTCATAACAGATCATGCATCACTACCAAAAAAAAAAAAGTTTTAAGGTAGAGTTGCTGGAGAATTATTACAAGAGCTGATACTAGGTAAGGAAGAGTATGAAGGTGAGGAAGCCGCAGGAGATTTGTGTCAGAAGATAAACTCCTGGTCTGAAAGGTGCTTGCAAGGGGTGTTTCTCAAGAGTGAATTTGGGCCCATGTTAGTTTGCACAGTAAAATCTAACTATGGTGAGCAAACTTAAGGAATCAGTGTTACAAAGGAAGACTGAAATGTCATGCAAGAGCTGGATGATACGGAATGCTGGAGTGATAGAAACGGGGTCCATTGTGAAGTCATGCGATAGGAATGAATAATAACAGTATAGACTTGGGAATTAACATAAGGGAGACCTCTGGAAAAGAAAAGAGACTGCATATGATCAAGAATAAGCCACAGAAGTGGTGTGTTTTTGGTGGCTAGAGTGGCAATAAATGAGTTCTGGTAGTGTAAGAATATGCTTATTGATGCATAAAAATTCTGATGCACCTTTCAGAATAATGGATTTGGATTCTCTCCCTGTCACTTCCAGGAATGGATGAGATAGTCTTTGAACAGTGTGGTTTCAAGGAGAACGTAGAAGAGCTTGGCTAGGTAGGCTACCAAAATGGATTTTGAGGCTGTATTCATGTGAAGACTGTAGGCCACCTCTGCCAATACAGGAGCATTTTCCCCTTTCCTCTCCTGCCTCTTTACAACTAGAAAGCAGAGGTGATTGTGTGGTAAGCTGAAACAGGGAACTGAAGCTTCCAAGAAGTAAGCCTTGTTTTCATGGGTTGTTTTTGAGCCAGTTGGTTCACAGGTTCTGTTTGCCGAGCAGACATCTGCAGAAGACGGCTACATAGGCATGAGAAGACTGGTATGGAGGTGGGAAAGAGTGTGTCTTGAAAGTGGCAGCCTGGGGCTTCTCTTTTTGCTTGGCATGTTTGCTTACGGTGTTTGGAGTATTCATTGAACCACTGCTTTAAACACAACTGTATTCTAGGAGACTGCTGGAAAGTGAAAAATAAGGAGGAAAACCCAACCATTTCATCTAAAAGACAGTGTTTGTACAAGAACAAATGGATATGAGCCATCTGCAGATGCACTGCAGGTTGCATATGAGAAACTACTAATTGTGGAAAAAGCAAAGTTTCAAAGCAGCTTTCAAATGGCAGTAATTCAGAGTGAATTTGGCGAGCTTAAGATCAAGAGATCATACAGCTAGCCTGCCTGTCATAACAGGAATTTACCTGGTTTGCCTGAGAAGGCTTCTCTGTTTTCTCAAATAGTCTTAATAGTGAATGCACATGGAGTTAAATGTTTTGATGAATTTCTTGATTCTAGGTGTTTTCATTATCTGACTTTCCCTCTGAAGATGTAGTATGGAAGGAAGGGGATAGAAATATACATGTGGTGTAAACATGTATACAGAGATGTGTAACTTGAAACTGCGCTCTGACGTGGATTTTGTGGCTGGGATTGCTGTTGGTAACCGATGTAATTGGATTCTTACCTGTTCTTAGACAAGTGTTGTTCTGGTTAGGTCCTGGTGTCTGAAGTGTACAGTTCTAGTTGTTGATTAACTTACAGTATAAGAAATGTTTAACCTATAGAGCAAAGACTTTTACATGCAGTTTAGAAATGTATAGGAACATCTTTTTCTCTCAGACTTTGAAAACAATTTGTATGCATTTGTTCATAAAAGAGGAGGAGAGTCAAGGAACCGGTCCGTTTCTGTGTGCTTTTTGGTTGCTAGCACAAGCATGACGATTGTTCCACGTGCTACTTCCAAGGGCCCGCTGTTGGACCTGGACCATGGATCTTTTTGCTGGGTGGAGTAGGATTATATAAGAAATAAAGTGAAAGCTTACCATACTTACATTGTTCAGTTGAGGATGCAGTTTTCCTGGGCTATTGTTAAAAACTTGGGAGTTGCTGCTCGCTGTTTTGAAGGCTTTGTACTGTGTGAAAGCAGCACGTTGCATTCTCAAAGTAAAAATCCTGAACACATTTGAAGGAGTTTTCTCTAATAAGTACAGAGTAAGGTTTTGGAGAAGCTATAGGCTTTTGTTTGTTTACATTAACAGATTGCCAGCCTGCTTCTTTGGGCCTCATAGCTACTGACTTGGACCGTGATATGAATGAAATGTTCAAAAAGTGTTGGTTGCTATATCTCTTTGCCAAGAAGACATAGTTATGGCAGGGTGCTCAGAGAATGGGAGGAGGAGCTTGGCTGGAAGCTAGGTCTGCCTAGTATTTGACATGCTTTCAACAGATCCTTTAAAGAAGGGAATGACAATTGGCATGAAGCAGGCATCGTGATGGGGTTCTCTGCTTTGTACGGACTGGCTGACTTGTTATGGGAGCCCTCCTCAGTGCATAATTAAATAGCAAATGTCTCACTGCGTAATTAAAATAGCGAATGTCTGAAATGGACAGAGCTCGTAGTATTCATTCAACCCTGATTTTCATTCATCTGAAATGAAATGACAAACACTTCATTCATATTTAAAAAAATTGCTTTTTTTGATACCTGCTTACTGCTGATAAGAGGAGTAGCCTAAGGAGAAAGGAACAGCAAACACAGACCTTCATCGTATGTAGTTGCTCATACTCTTGTCCATTAATGCGGAACACATGGTTTTGATGGTAGGAGTTTCTACACTCTTCTCACTCTACACGACTCAAGTCACAAAAACATTGGGGCATAAAGTGATAACAAGGGGAGCCTGCCGCAGAAATGGTGTGCTCTGTTTTGGTGTATCTGTAGCTGGCTGGCTCATTAGTTACTGCAGCAGGTTACTGGTCTAGCTCCCTGGCTGCTCTTATTGTCTGTTGATTTCCTGCTTGACTATAGGATGGTGAGACTTGGATTTCAGGGCTGTGTGTGCCCTTCCTCTGGACCGGCTAATAAATTCCTCACTTGTTTTCAGGAGCTATAGTAGTAAGTGGCTAGTGATTTCAGAGCAAATAAAGAATCATGAAACGCCTCCTCTCATTATAAGTGAGCAATAAAGCACTTAATTTGCCTTGCAACATTTCTATTTTTGAAAGGATTAAATGGTGTGGAAGGTCCTTGTCTGTCTTATAATAGAGGTCTTTAGCAAAAATGTAATGTGGACAGGGCTTGACTAGTAGATGCAAGTTGTGTGTTGAAAAATACACAGAGATCCCTTTGCTTTGTGGTGAAGGTAGAAGACTGAGAGTCATGAGTTGTAGTTCTCCACCAGTGATCCTCGTTTGAGCTCTCTGTCTCCCAGCCTCATTTATATGGGGAGGCAGAGAGATAACAGTCTCTGAGGGTGTAGGAAGGCTTAAATAGATCTAGAGTACTCTGAACTCTCACATATCCTCTCAAGAGCTTGAATATATTTCAAATTGCTCTTGACTTTCTTAAACATAGATATTTCTCACTGTGTTGTGAAAAAAAAATTAAAATGTAATAGGGGGGAAGGTGCTGTATGTGTCCTGGACTGCTCACATTGCTGGTCACTTTTGTTTGCTTGGGATCCTTGTTCTGTAAAATAACAGCAACTCATCTTGACCCATTTCTCTGTATGCCGGTGGAGAATGACATTTCAAACTTGGTGTCACAGATATGGGAGTGGATTATTGTACATACAGAAAGGTATGTTCCCATGGAATCTCAAAGTTTTTCCAAAGGATCTTCAAAGTACTGTGACTTTTTAATGTAAATGTGATGTTTGCTTTCTCCAGAGTAGTGTCTGAGTTGCCTGTCTGTGTTGGGTGTGTTTTTGTGTGGACTGTGTTTGAAGACCAATCCCCTTGTCTTGCTTGACCATAGATTTTTTTTCTGTCATGTAAAGGAAAGTTAAAATTGGGAATGAAACAGCTGATACCTGTTTTAGAGAAGAGCCTGAATATGATGGTAACAACGCCCTTTGTTGTGGTTTTGTGTGGTGGGTTTGTTTGGTAGCAGGGGAGGGGCTACAGTGATGGCTCCTGTAAGTAACTGCTAAGAGTTCCCACAGCTCCAAGGTTTTGGTGGCCATGGCAGGGCACCACAGACATGGTCTCTGTGAAAAACTGCTGGAAGTTTCCCCAGCTCCAAGCCAGACCAGTCTCTGGCCAGGGCTGAGCCAATCATGCGAATATGCAAAAGGCATATTTAAGAGGGGACACAGTGCATGGGGTGGGGGACACTTCCCCAGGCAGTGCCTGGCCCGACTGGCGAGCTGCCTGCCCACCTGCTTGCCTGCCCAAGCCTCCGCTGCACCACCATGGCCCAGCCGACCCAGTGCAGCCCCCACCTGAGAGCTGGTAGTTTCTCAGGAGCCAGCAAAAGAACCTATGGCAGAGAGAGGAGTGGGATGTGAGAGAGACAACTACACAGACATGAACGGTCAGTGAAGAGAAAGGAGAGGGAGGAGGTGCCAGAGCAGAGATTCCCCTGCAGCCCATGGTGCAGACTATGGTGACACACATTGTCCCCGTGCAGCCCATGGAGAGCAGAGCTCACCTGCAGCTGACGAAGATGTAGCCAGGGAGGACTCCAGGTTGGAAGAAGTAACTGTGCCCGAAGGAGGCTGTGAATTGTGTTGGAGACCCACGCCGGAGCAGTTAGTGGAGAACTGTGGCCTGAGGGAATAACTCATGTTGGAGCAGTTTGTGAAGGACTCTCCCGTGACAGGGACCCCACGCTGGAGCAGGGAAGACTGAGGAGCCCTCCCCTGAGGAGGAAGGAGCAGCAGAGACAACACGAGATGGACTGACCGCAACCCCCCTTCCCTGCCCTCCTGCACTGCCAAGTGGGGAAAGGCAGAGAAATGGGGAACAAAGCCCAGGAAGAAGGGAGACGTGCATCTTTAATATGTAGTTCTCTTTCTCATTATCTTGCTCTGTTTGATGGGTTTGCTTTTTTTCAATTGTTACCAAAGTAAATTTTTTTTTGTGTTTTCCCAAGTCGAGTCTGTTTCTTGCCCATGCCCGTAAGTGGTGAGTGAACCCTCCCTGTCCTTGCCCCAGCCCATGAGGTTTTTAGCAGTAGGCTGTGTGGTGGCCTTTAAACCATGACACCCTTTAAGACTTCTTTTCTTCCTGAATTGTGTAGGTGCTCTTCCTGTCGTTTGAGAGCTTCACATACTTGAGCTCCATGAGCTCATACTTCTTGTGATCTGCAGAAATCTGCACATAATGTGGCCTGAGCAATCCATGCGCGTGGCCTCTTTCACTCATCCCTAGAGAGCGTATGTCTTGAAGCGGAATTGTTGGCAAGTTAGACTTGACTTTGCAGAATTAGGAGATGTCTAAGGAATAAACAAGTTCAATCTGCTCTTTTTATCAACTCCTGAGAACTGCCTGCATCTCCAGGTCTCTTGCATCCTTGATTGCAGCACTTGTTTCCAAGAGGGAAATCCTGAAGTCGCTCTGTTCAGTGGATTCCACATGCAGCCTTTCTGGAGGCATCTTTATTTTCAGAAGGGGTATGTTTCTAGCCTGTCTCAGTCCCTGTTTGTTTGCTGTCTTTCTTCTTTACTAGAGAATTACTTTTTTTTTTTTTTTCCCCTCTTCTTGGATTTTGCCAACCCAGTAGTTGCTGTGATTCTGTTAGATGTGCTTGATGCTCTTAACCATGTAAGTGAAGCGTATGCTTTGTGGTCTTTGAAGTCCTCGTGTCTTTATTTCGGGAGGAGCAAGGTAGGCAGGTATTATGCAATAGGTAATCTCCTCTAGCGATTGAACAATATCTTGTTAAAGGAACAAGAGAAACAAAAAATAACTTGAAAAGGAATTTGTCTAGATTCAAGCAGAAGGGCTTTGTTTGTGGCTCTATTGATGGTAATCTGTAAACATTAGCACAATTCCTTTGGATTTGTTCCCTGCTTGTAATAATATTATTTAAGCACTTTAAAGGACGGTTATGAGCATGAAACCCCTCGATAAAGTTAATCATAGCATAGAATGAGTATCAAAGATAGCCTGTTGTCTAAAGTGTGTGTATTTGCTTATATTCAACAGGTTGCAACTTTGAAAAAAGCTTTTAGCCTTTATTAGAAAGGCTATTCAAAGTAGCATGGGATGCTAGTAGTTTTAAATACAATATGCATTACTGAACACACATGTAATTGCTGTCGCATGCTTCTGCAAACTACCACGGACTCGGATCTCTTGTGTAGAATAAATTATGGTTCCACTCTTTGCATGTCTATGCAATCCACTTAGTCAGTATTTTGTGTTCGTTGTTCAAGAAAATCTCCCAGGTATGGTGGATTTTTGTTGATTGGTTTGTTTTGTTTCTTTGTTTAGTTTTTCAAGCTTTAAAGAGGGCTATGCTCTGATTATCTTGCAGTTGCTTCCTTGAAGTCCTGGACAGGAAGTAAAGTATTTCTCTGAAGGATTCCATACTGGATATTTTCTCCGTAGTTACTCTGATGTGTGAATTGAGAGAAGGTTCCACAATACCTATTTGCAGTTATGTAACACTTCTGCTAGTCACCATCGTTAACTATCATCTTATGGTCTGTCTGTTCTTTGTATGTGTCATAACATCCAAGTAGTTATTTAAACATTCCGTAGCCGGAATCTTGACCTTTCCCTTGAATAAATGAATGAATGCTAAACCAGTAAAATATGTATTTCTCCACTAATGTTGCACTTTTCATCTACCTATTTCAGAATGCTTTCAAATAGTAACTCAACCTCTCAGCACTTGTATAAAGGTGGGAATGTAATTTACATACATACATGTATGTAAGGTTCAAAGCTGTAAAATTGCTGAACAGAGGTCACTCAAGTTGGAGTAAACTGGAATGTGCAAGTCTAAACTTTGTGTTCCCTGCCCTAATATTGCCTTATTTTATGATGTGTTTAATTTTGGTGATCCATCCCATAGCTTGTATGCAGTGCTGGATCATTACACCTAGGCAGGCATGTTGTTTCTGAAGGCACTCTCAGAAAGTTGTGGATACAAGATGTGAAAGCGAGTTCTTTGCCTGCTCTGACACGCTGGGGCACAGGGCACGGGGCTGCCTGCTCAATTGTGGTTACCTGGAGCAGAGCGTGTTTTGTACTTCATGATGTTACTGCGTTTGTGTAGCTTCTCAGCCTCATACTTGGTAGTGAGCCGGATTTGTCTGTTCTCAAGAGTAAATCTAATGTTGAAAATTGTAAGGAAGGAGCATGTTCACCAAGAGGCATTCTGGGGCCATCAGATGTCCTGTGGTAAAGAACCTGAATGCTTGTTGGCTCATGAGACAAGGTGGTCGCTTGCTTGGATTGCAGCAGTTCACCAGTATATGCTGTATGAATTACACACAGTGGCTGTTTCTAAACCAACAAGTAAATGTACTTTAAAGCGTGCCTACATTCCTGGTCCTCTGTTTTCCCAGGAAAAGGAGGATTCACAGTCCCATTTGACAACAGCAGCAGGCTTTGTGGGTAGAAAATTGGCTGCTGCTGACCCCAGTCTATAGTAGTTGCTGTGTTGGGCCATGATAATTTCTGAGTAGAGCCAAGGGTTGCTCTCTCTTGTTTCATTAGGGAAGCTGCCCCCTGTGGGACCTTGTATCCTCCTAAGAGTTCATCCTGTATGGAGTCTATCTTATTCTCTGTAAGACCAGGAACTCTTGAGGGCACGTAGTTCCCTGGCAAGTCTCCTAGGCTGCAATGGCTACAGTAGTATTATGTTCCTCTTCTGGGAGGAGCGTGGGGGTTTTATTTGTTGCTATTTACTTTATTTGAGGAGACTGCTAAGAACAAAAGTTCTGAAGCACGGGATTTATGTCTGACTTGAACTGCATGACTATAAAAATAAAGTGTTAGGTATTGGGAAAGAGTGTCTAAAATGCATAGGAGCCTGACTTTGAAAACAAATATAAAGGTTTCAGTGTGTCAGGTTATTTTATCTTTTAAGACCCTAAGAGTTAAAACTTTACTAACCTAGTCAGAGTTTTCAAAGCAAACTTGAATGGTTATATTTTGCATCTGTAGCAATACAAATGGTGTCTTAGAACTTCTGTAAGTGGCTGCTCTATAGCTTTGGCAACATGGGGAAGTTCCAGTTTCGGGAACTGGAAGGATAGAAAAGACGATGCCCTACCTTTCTGTAATACATGGATTTCCTTACAGAGTGTGTATGTAATGGATTTTTAAATATATTTATGTAAATGTGTATCATACATATTTATTCTACGTGTATGTATTTATATAAAATGCATCTGTATTATACATGGTTATTACACATACATTTATATAAATGTGTAACATATATTTAAAAATCTGTTGTCAGAGGTAATTATTTTACTGTATAAGCTTTATTGTTATGTGGAGGGGCTTTTCATGTTGTACATCCTGATCTGTTGGTTCTGTCATACAACAATGGGGGAAGTTTGTAATTTAAATCTGATAAAATTGTGATTTAAATAGTAAGTTGTTCTCAGTACTGAAAGACTTAACAATGCTCTTAGATTCCAGTTGGCTGCACGCTGCAGTTGTTACAGTGATTCAGATAAAATCATCAGTGTGCTGGTTTTCTCTGGATCTAGCTATGCTAGGACTAATGTATAAAGAAAATTTCTTTTAAAAATCCCTACTTCAAATGAAGAACGAATACTGACTTATTTGAAATGAGGAATCAAGGTTTAGGGGCAATTTTAATCTGTTGTTTTTTTTAGTCACTGCTGCTTAGCATTGTACTCGATACTCAACATCCTTCTGCTTTTCTTTCTTACATGAGAGAGGAAGAGTTGGTACTCTTGAAATGAAGTGTTGAAATAATTTATGAAGAGAAAAGTTCTTCTGAATAGGAATGCAGTGAGTGGGATTTGCTGATCTTTTCTCATTTGAAGCAATTATTCTAGCTATTGGTGCAGGACAAGCAATGGGAGAGATCATCAGAGCAATTGTTCAGAGAGTGGAATGGGTTCTCTTCCTGTAAATTAGATTCTGCAACTTACTGAAAGCATCCTTGTCTTAACATAATACTGTCATTCTAAATATTTCAGATTTTTTTAGAGATCTGAGATTAAATCCTCTCCCCATTGAACCAATGGAAAAACTTACTTGGGTCCATATTTTTTCCATTTATGGTCTGAAGAGAAATCTTCCAAAATACTCATATTAAAGAGGAAACTATATTGGGTGTGTGCTGAGTAGGAGGGGCTAACTTGTAAAGAGAGTAGTTCAAAGGTGTGACAGAAGATGGAGTGGGGAGGATGGGGAGTTTATGCTGACTTGCCAGAACATTTTAAATTGTCCGTGTTCAGTGTTCACTGAGGATCTTACTCTTGCTCTGATAGCTAACACTGAACACTTTTCACAGAAGACAACCTTACCTGAGTATAAAGTTTACCTGAAATTAATGCCAGCTCCTTCTCTGTTGTTTGAGTGTGATAGTTTAGGTGGACGTGCACATATATTTTGGAAATTCGTTTTTTGTCAGTGGCCTTTTTAAACCTCTCTTCTGTGTACTTGTGATATTGACAAATATCAGTGATTTTTTTTTTTAAGAAAAAGTATCATGTTTGTTCCTAAATGTGGGAACTGAAACACATTTCTTCTTGTCTGCACTCATATTTTCTTACTGTGAGTTAATTGATGTCTGGTAAATTTATTCTGGCTAGGAAGTCCCTTCAAGGAACTAAAACAGATTGCCTGGAGGTTTTTTTCATTACACGAACAAGGTAGGACTCGGTATCAGTAGGTTCTTTGCATCCAGCCTGTTAGGTTAAATCTAAACTGCATATAAAAGGTTACTTAACACAGCAGAATTACAGAAAAATAAGTAAATTCAATTTTACTTCAATTTATGGAGGTTTTTTAAATTTAATTTTAACTTGGTAATCCACAAGAGTTAGAGCACTTTGTGTAGTAAAGAGCCCAGTTATTTATTTCTTCACTAAATCACAACACAGTATTCTGTATTGATTTTAGTTCTGAAATCTGTTGAGAGCGCCTTGCTCACAGAACGAGACAGTCTGAACAGGCAGAAGGCATTGCCATCAAAGCTGTTTGACAGACACAATCGATATCTGCAGCCGTAATGAAGATCCCTGACACTTAGAGTAAGAAATGAGCGGAGATTCTAGTTCATGTTTTATGTAGGTTCTTCTGAAGTCTCTGAGGAGTTTTGAATTTGAATTTCATTTTGTTGAGTTTTTTTTTTTTTTTTTTTACATCACTTGAGGAGACAAAAACCTGTAAAATCTGCTCTAGCAGTCAGCTCTGAAAATTTGCGTGTATTTCTTTGTTCCTGTTAACCACCAAGCTTTATTATTTCTCATATTTTGCAGGCACTTTTGGTAATGCATATATGTATTAATGACAAAGAGGGAACCTGAAGTGCATGTTTATGCATGCACATGCATATATGTATGGATTTACATAATAATCCATTGTATTTACATAAAAATGAGCTCCTCTTTCTTCACTCTGTGAAGAGGGAGAGAAAGAGTTGTGAGACAGGTCTCCTCTGTAATCCCTTCCCATCCACCTGTTGTGGTTGGTGTTGGGTTTAAAGTGGAAGACAAGAAAAAAAAGCAACTTCTTTTCAAGTTGCATTAGCTAGGAACACTTTACTGTACAGTTTGCACACAGGCTGAGAGAAGAATTTTGTTGTTCAAAAACTCAGAAGTGATAGAACTGAGATTCTCTCTACCCTGTTATTATCACTTTTGTGTATGTGCACTTCTCGTGGTCCATGAGACCACAGGTACAGTTTCCTAAACACCTGGTGGGCTGAGGCAGGGAACTGGGGGGGGTTTCACTTACCACGTAGGGTCACGGGCAAGAGGCCAACATGACTCGTGGAGAACAGAACAGCTGAATTTATTAACTATTTACAACAAGAAGCAGGGTATTGAAAGAGAGAAACTTCATCTTACACAAAAGCACTTCTCCCCCACCCCTCTCTTCGTCCCAAGGCCCAAAGGCTTTGTTCTGTACCTCTTCCTCCCCCGGCGGCACATGGGAGGGGAGTGGGGGGAGGATGCAGTCAGTCCGAGCCGCTCCTTTTCTCATGACCGTCTGTCCCACCTTCCACGTGGAGTTCTTCCAATGGGGCTTCAGTCCCCCGGCAACTCCCCCGACTCTGGCGTGGGGCTTCTAGTTCCAGCGTGGGGTCCTCCACGGCTGCTTTTCTTCACCACGTGGCAAGGGAAAATGATGGAGAAGCTCACTCTCTCTCTCATGTGCGCTCTCTCTCTCGCTGACTGGAGTGCTGTGCAGTTCCATTATCTCTCAAATCCCACTCCTCTTCTCCACCATGGGAGGTCTTCATCAGCTCCCGGGAGCCCTGATGAGCCATGGCGGGGGCTGGGCTACAGCATCTTGTTCGCAGAAGCCCACCAGGCGGTGGGGGGATGCCTGGCCGCTGCTGGAGCCGTGAGCGGCCGCGCCGCATGGCACCTCTCCCAACCGCGTGGCGCTTCCCCCCGACCGGGCTGGAAGAAGGAGGGGGGGTCCTTCCCCAATATGTTATTCACAGAGGCGGATCCTGCCTTGGGGCCTGGCTTGGGGCAGGTCCGTCCTGAGCGGGACCCTGCCTTCCAAGCAGTTTCTTACAGGAAACTCCCATTTCCAAATCCTTGGGGGGGGTGGGTGTGGGGTGGGGGGGTAGCACCTTAAGAGCCATTTAAAGAAACGGAGCCAACACCTTAACCCCTTCCTCGCTGCCAGACAACCCATAACATCACTTCTCAACTTCATGTTTTTCAAGAACCAGGGTGGTTTTTTTTTTTTTTTTTTTTTTTTTTTT
>WKFP01014562.1:352156-378961 GCA_011057875.1 Pterocles orientalis | reverse complement strand
ATTCTTCGTGTGTTTTTTTTTTTTTTTTTTTTTTTTTTTTTGAAGGCTACTCGATCTTCTTATAATACCTTAGTATCAAAATAGTGTTTTTTCTGTGCAAAGGATTCCGAACTGCAACTGATGCAAGTCTGCAAATTGAGCTGTAGAAATCAAGCAGGATGTCTAGAAGATGAGGAACAGGTAGGGTGAGTTTAATCTGCATTAATTCAGTCATCTGCAAGTTCGACTTAAAAGTCAGAGCTAGCTCTTCAGAGAGGATGGAAAGAAACAGATTGGCTGAATCATCCTTCTCAGGTCTCTGTTTTCTCTGACTGTACAGAACACTTAGAAAAACTGCCTCGGAGATCTTGCTTTTGGATATGTCGTCAGCTGACATGAATCCCTCCTGCAGTAACTACTTGTGAAAAGTTTGACTTAACTCTTTGAACTGAAGTCACTGAAGTCACTCTTAAGTTGGAGGAAGGGTAGAGGGAAGTTCTCCTGGGCACTCCATGCTGCCCTTGCTGTTGGATTGTCCTTTCTCTTTTTCCTGCTTTGATACTTCCACCCATTCAGCCTCTGCAACATGAGGCGGTACTTCTACAAGCAGGGCTCTATTAAACCACGCAAATGTGATTCCTCCTTAGAAACCAGACTGCTTCCTACGTGGATCCTTTTGGGGAGGGGGAGGAATAGGATGTCATAATGCAAATCAGGTCTGTCATAAAATATATAGGTAAAGTAGATTATTTAGGACCACTGAAGCAATCTTAATTCTGCTTTATCTGAGTTTTGCAATCATATCTCCCTTCTACACACACATGCATACGGAAATCTCTGTGTTAGAACATGTATTTTTTTTAAGAAGCAGACAAATACCAAACAAGATTATAATCAGTGTCACCAGTGCCTGTTCAGTTTGAATTTGGAACAGTCGGAGCCTGCGGAAATCCCTGTTGCTGGGAGTATCTGGTAGCAGCTGAGGTGTTGATGGCACATTGTGAGCTAGAACAAAGCAGTTCTTCAGCAAATTTCATGCTGTCAAAAGAGCACAGGAGCTCTTAGCTTTATTCTGGACTTTAGAAAGGAGTATTCCGTAGAGAATACATGTTTTTCATGTAACTTGAATTGTCCTCCACTTTCCTTTAAATATGTCTTCTAATTAATTATTTTGGTTGCAATGCAAAATATAAATATAATTCTATAAGTGCTTGGAAGTAATGATGTCTTTGAGCCTTACAGTATTTCCTGTTGGGAATGATGCTCTGAAGGGATTCACTGAAATCTAAAGGACCCAGGGTTTCCTCTGTATTTGATGGAAAGAAGCTCCTGCAGAGTGTGAATCTGAACTCCTCTCTATTGGCCATGCAGTAAAATAAAATACCTGGTTCAGGATGTTAGCATAGATGCTCCTTGACAGTATCTATGTTTTAAAACTTGGGAACCGTGCTTTATTTTTCACTAAGGTTACTCCTTCTGCAAGAATCCAGTAATAATTCTGTAAACAGTACTTTCAGCCAGCCCGTTTGCATCTGGACAGCATCAGATTGTATGGTTAAATCCTCTTCTGTATTGCAGATATAAGATGAATCTTAAAACATTTTAGTTTTCTTTTCATCTAGGATGTGAAAAGGATAGCAGGGTATTCTCAGGATTTATGTGTGTACTAAACGGCAGGCAGTTTCTCTGCTCTTTGTATGGATGCTAATTCCAGTGCTTGTCTCTCCTTTGGAAGTCAGATGCTCTTCTCTTTTGCTTAATGGCATATTTTGTTTAAAAGACTCTATGGATTCTTGATAACTAACTACAAGTCAGGGTTTGGATCCCCTCCTCCTTCCCCTGCCAAAATCAATCCTTTTTCTGTTGTGTGTCTTTTTTTCCCCACCTCCTTGCTTAATTATTCTTTGTGGGTTCCTTACCTTTAGCTCAGGACTTTGGTCATTCACTGGACCTTTTTTTTTTTTTTGTGCATATTTTCAAGATCTCCTTTATAATGTGAGGAATAAGAAAACTTCAAATTGATACAGCAAGTAGCATGTCTGGTTTCTTGAGGCATTTTATTGTCCTTTATGCTCCTTTCCAAGTTGGCAACAGTTGTAGAAAGAGTGACACCGTGTGTTAAGGTGAAGAATTCCACTTTTCTTGAATTCCACTTTTCCTGATTTATTTCCCTTCTTCAGCGCTCTCATCCTTTATGGTGTTTTTATTTTGTCATCCGTCGAGTATTAAGATTTTCTGTATGCTTGCTTTGTCATATTTTTTTATTTGCCATGTATACACATGTGGAAAATTTCCATGTATACATTTTACAGCTCACTTAAGGAGAAGTTGTAGTATTTTTAAGCAATTTATTTTACTGATAAATTTGTGTTTAGATTTTTGTTCGACAACTTAAGAAATGCGTGTCTGGAAAAAGGAATTGGTGAAAGTGGTTGGAAACCCAGAGGGGTCTCCACAGGAAAAACAGATGAAAGGATAGTACTGTGAAGATGCTGATTATGAGGATCTGTGGGAGACGTGGTCTAGTGCAAGGAATAGAAAGTGTGTCCCTGTTTCTGGGAAAAAGAGGTAAATGGCAAATAAATGAAAGGTGAAACTGAAAAGTGGGATTTCTTGGGGAAAGGAGGAGGTACTTTAGACCAATATGTACAACGGACTGTAGTCAAGGGCATAAAAATATTTAAAAGCAATAGAGGCTGGCTTGTTTAGTAACAGTAATGTATTCTCTCTTTGCTTTCCCTCTGTGTTTGTTTGCTTAGGTTGAGTTTTCCTATCCTCCTCTAAAGCCTGGAAAAGGACATGACAGCCACAGTTTACCAGAGGAATGGAAATACTTGCCATTTCTTGCCTTACCAGACGGCGCTCACAACTATCAGGAAGGTAAGAAACAGAGGAAGTTGTACGTACTGCTTCTCCTACAAACAAAAGAAAAATCCCGATATCTGATCAACGATTCTTTTCACTATTAGACTTCCTGTACTTTTTGTTTAGGCGGCAAAATACATTGGCAATATGTTGCTTCAGAGTTTAAAGTGAAAGTAGATCATAAAGGTGTACCTCCTACATCAAGAAATCAAATGTCAATAAAAGCTTAAGGGTTACACATGATTTCTGTGTAGTCCTATCGCAAAACAAGGCTACCGGCTTTCTCAGAAGTTCTTTGAAGGGGGTGATAAACTCTTGAGTAAAACCTCATATGGTTTTGAGGTAAGGGAAGAATGAAATCCTAAAATTCAGCTTTGTAATGTATGTAGTAATTTTTTTTCTCTCCACTAATTTAGAGATTCTTTGAATGACCTACAAGTCATTTGGTGTCTGTAGAATGACATATTTTGAAAATCAGCAAATGTAAAGGGCAGGAACAGGGGCTTTAGTGTATTTGTCAGCAGAATGAAGATAAAATGATTCCTTTGCCGTGTAATTATCACCAAGTTCACTGCAGATTTTTTTTTTATTATTTAGTATTGCATTTGTTTATTTTTTTTTGACAACAATTCAGTTTCATTGCTGTGATGTTTATATACATATTCAGTTATTTCATCTTTTTTTTCTGCAGAACAGTGAACAAGGAATTCACTTAAAACAGCAAAATCATAGAAACCCTTTTAATACTATTTTTAATAAGATATTTTTAAAACTTGGTGTACTTAGTTTCCTAATTCTCTAGCTTCCAGAGACCTCATTTGGAAAAAAAGGAAGTCATATCAAAATAATCCCTTTCCTAGCAGCAGTAAGAGTCTCTCTGACTCTGCTCTAAGTCATGATTTTTGTTCAATTTCTGCGTTTTTAAATACATAACAAGAAGTAGGCTACATTCAAAGCTAGGAAAATCATATGCAGCTGCACTTTACCTGTTCTCTCTTGGCTCGGTACCATCCCAGTTAATGCTCGACTTTGAGCATTTTTATTGCTGCACTAGATTATCAATGTGTATTTTTTGGTAAGAAAAAAAAAAGAGACTTGGCAACAAAACTGATATATATCCTTGTGTTTTGTAGGCAACAATATACATGACCTTGGAATAGGCAAATATGTTTGAGATAATAATTATATTACATTTACTGGTATTTATTAGACATCTATTTTTTGAGTTTTAAAGTAATTCCCGCTAGCTGCATTTTTGCAAAGAGGATTTCTTGATACAGGAAATAATCTTAAAGGCTTTCTAAAACCCTAGGTGGTCTCCATAATATAATTAAACTTGTTCAAGGGAGTAAGCTTTATTACAGTCTCTCTTTCTGTTGGACTTAATGCATATGGGATTGTCTGTTCTGTTAATTTTGTTACTATGAAGCAAACAAAAAATTAATATTTGGTTTCAAAATGTTTTGCAAGGCAAGCAGTCGGAATGTCCTCTCCTTTACTTAGGATTTAGCAACGTTTTTGCAACAGCAACATGCCCGCAGGTTTCAGTGGTGCTTTCTGATGTCAGTAGCTGCTTCTGAGAACCTGTCAGTGAGCTTACAGGAGCTCGGTCAGGCTAAACACGAGGCTGTTGGCAGAATATCCATATTAGCACAGCTGGAGTTCTTCTGTAAAGCATCTTGCAATTTCGAAACTAATTTGGGTGCAGGCATAGCTTTAGATGCCTTTTTAAAAAAAAAAAAACTCTGAGAAAATAAGTATGCCAGTGTTGTCAGCAGTAAACCTTTTATAAATAAGTGATGCTGGAAATAAAAATACCAAACTCTCATTAGTGACTTATGAAATGGTCTTTCTTTTTCATAGATACGGTGTTTTTCCACTTGCCACCGAGATGCGGGGACCAAACCACAGTATATGGTGTCTCTTGCTATAGGCAGATTGAAGCGAAGGTAACTTTCCAAGTTGTGAATTATTTTAATGAAATAATAGGCTTGACGGATTAATGACCCTAAAATTCAGTGGCTTGTATTACACCAACAGGCAAGCTGCATGATCAGCTTACATTAAAAATCTATTAAAATGTGCACGGTAGGTAGCTACAGAATGTGAGAACTGTTTCTTTCCCTTACGTCAGCAGGCCCATTGTGATCTTTCTAAATGTTCAAGGCAATTGAAAAACATGGCTTGGTTCTTGAGAGCTAATCCAGGCATCAGCAAGAAGTAGCAAAATGAAGCTGACAGTCTGTCAGGCGGACAAGTCATGTTTCAAGGGAGTAGGCCTCTTGGGAGGAAAAAGCTAAAATTTCTCTAGTGTGTGACCATGAAGAATTTTAGAGTATTTCCTAGGATCTGACCATGCAAGTATAGGGATGTTTCTCTTCACCTATCTCCTTTGCCGAAAGTGCGCTTTCAGAGTAGACCAGAATCTTCCCATTCGTTGTAGCTGCTTATGCATACTGAGCTTTTACAGTAAAGCTGAAAAACTGATGAGAGCTACAGTGTGCACCTGATCACATGGAGGAAATTAGGTACTTGATGAACTAGGATCTGCTCATATTTTCAGAAGTAGTAACAATAGTATGATCTGTGGAATTGAGAAGTTATTAGAAATTTCTTAAAAAAAAAAAACAAAACCCTCCCTTTTCCAGTGAAATGCCAGGAATCTAGAATGCCACGTGGGCTTGAGCTTTAAAGGATTCTTGTGTTCTGAAGATGTCAGTTATGTACTCAGTGTTAATCGTACCTTGATTATGATTCAAGTTCCTGTTTATGCTATAGGATAAATTTTACACATGCGGATTTTAATTCCATTTCTTTTGAACTAAAGCCATGTTGGTTTTAGTTCACTTATTTCTGCAGCCAGTCTTCACTGTATTCTGTGATTTAGAGTCTTGCTTTATTTAACTATGGAATAACTTGGCTTTCTTGTCCTCTTGATTCCAGTTTATACTGTTTAGTAACCAATTAAGAAGATAAATAGATGTTTAAAATCAACTCTTTGGAACAAGTAGAATATAAAACGATGTGTTTCATATGACAGCTCTAGCACTCTTTCCATCTGTCCTTTTTGATCTGTGGGCTGTAGTCTGCACACTTGCTGTTTTGTACAATTAAGTGAATCAGTTGGCTGTATTTGTGCCCCCACCCTTTCTAGGTCTGCTGTCAAGTGCTGGGACCGTTTGACCTGGCTGCGAATGTAGTTGATTCCACAGATGATACCTCTTTCATTTTACGAGTTCCTCAAAGTGGCTTAAAGAAAATTTTTTGAGTATGAAGTAAACAATTTCTAGGCAAAGATTTTTCAACCCGGTCCGTTTTCACAGATAATGTTAGAGAAGAATGAGTGATGTGTTGTGGCTTCTCTTCTGTTAGATTACCCTGAGTTAAAATGCTGTTGCCTTTATCTCATGCTTGTGCCTTTTAAACAGTCCTCTGCCTGTTGTCACGGCTGTATTTGGATCTTTGCTGTGCACAGTGAGATGGGAACTCAACTCTCACGTATCAGTGTTATGACCTTTTTTACTAAGTAAGGGCATGGTTTGGATATTCCACCGTTGAAGGCAGTCAGTTTTAGGATTTTGTTTAAATAGGGGGGTGGTATGTGGTAACTAGATCTGTGAAAGAATTAGTTTTGAAATTGTGTGTGGGTAAGAATACTGTAATACTTCTATTTCCTAGGCATTAAAAGTGCGGCAAGCAGACATCACCCGAGAAACAGTACAGAAAAGTGTGTGTGTTCTCAGTCAGCTGGTAAGAATATTTATTTAACTCCCAAAGTGACATATTAAAATTATTTAGTTCATATTCTTATTTGGAACTTTTGGCTCCAAACATCTCTCTCTAAATCATTGCAGAGGGTAACAGAGTACTGAAGTAAAACTGAATTGGAAGGCTGTGGCATATTTGGCTGCCTTGAATTGGTATCTCCTTGTAAGAGTAATTCTAAAGGTGTCTGCCTGTTGTCGGAGACTGGGATATCTGTTTGCACTTTTGATTATTTTTTAAGTGCTACTAACTTTATTTCATGTAATTTATTTCATGGAGGGGTTTGGCCATTATCATAACTGGAGAGAGTGGCTATTGAAAACTATGAAAGAGATTTTAGGATAGTCACACATACAGCATACTTTTGTTTTGAAGAAACATCTTGTGTTTCTATGTATTCAGCAAAAGCTACTGGTCATCAGGCAGGGAACAGAAATTCTTTCTGTGCTTAAAGCTGAAGAAAGAACTGTAACTGGATGAGCAGGAAAGTACTTTTCCAGAAAGATGTCCAGTGATGGTATGGTATGTGCAAATGGAAAGAAAAGAGAATTATCATAATTTAAAGTGAGCACAGGAGAAAGATGCTGCAAGTTAGCGAGTAAGGACTGCCCCTCTCTGAACTCTGTGTAATAATGTGTCTATAATGCAAGATAAGAATGGGAGAAGTTTAGAGTTCAAAATGAGCGACTTAAGTAAATTTTCTTCACTTTTGTGTTTTTCTTCCAAGCCTTTGTATGGTTTACTTCAGGCAAAGCTGCAACTCATTACACATGCGTATTTTGAAGAAAAAGACTTCTCGCAAATTTCAATTCTAAAGGTAACTTTTAAGTAATAGCCACACAGAAGAAAGCATTCAGTGTATGGCTGTGGATTTTACTGGTTTTAATTAGTGCTCAAATATTCCATTTGCGTAGGTCACTTAGTTATTCAGCTCTTGTAATAACTTAACGTGAACTAAATGAACTGCCATAATCTGACAGAGGGTCAATTTTCTGATTTGTAATAAAATAGAAGAATGAGCATGATTGTCAGCCTGTATCTCCATTGACTCCATTAGTAAAATTTTACTTTTTTACTGGAATAAAACATTGAAATACTTGCATAAGTAGATTTTGTATAGTGTGGATTATGTGTGACCATGTGTCATTAACAGCTGCTGGGGTTTTTTTTGCCTTTGTGTTCTAACTTTTACAGGAACTTTATGATCATATGAATAGTTCCTTGGGCAATGCTTTGCTAGAAGGGTCACAAGTTTATCTTGGTAAGTGATTTTTTTGTATGAGCAGCAGAGATAATGTTACTGTAATCAACATATTCCCTCCCTGAGCTAATTTGTTTACATGTGTTAGCAGATTAAGCACCAGTGGTCTGTGTGCCTGCACAGTATTCTGTTATGCATTTCTTTATTAATGGATTGTAATGAATGTCAAATAAATGTAGTGTTGCTTTCATAATAGGAGTTAGTTGTAGGTTGAAAGCCATGCTACCTCTTGACCTAACAGTCTGAGAAGGAACTGTTTGGCTGCTTTTGGGAAACAGTACCTTCTTAACTTTTAGAGGGAACAGTTTGATGGTGTGGGGTGCTCAAATTTTCGTCTACTTGTTATTTTAGATAGATAGCTCTCATTTGATTCTGACTCTTCCCTGTGTTTTCTGAATGCGCAGTGTAGTATTTACTTCAGTGTTTCCATAATGCTGTGTGGCAGCCAACAGGTGTAACTCTGAGCGTGACTATTCATGTTATTACTGTCTCCATTGTAGATTTAACTCTTGTTCCTGCTCAAAAGAAATAGTTTTATATGAGTTTGGCTCTTGAAATAACCAGCTTCACATAGAATGCATAATAGGTGTCCCCCTCCCCCTGAAAAATGGTGACAAGAAGTAAGTTAGTATCTCTGCTCACTATTAAACTGTAATAATTGCTCTTTTTTTGGTATCTCAGGTCTATCTGCTCGGGATCTTGTTCTTCACTTTAGACACAAGGTAGGCGTTATCTGCTGGATATGTGAAGTACAGCACTTATTTTGTGGAGTAAAACACTTTGTGAGGAACAGAAAAATATACATGTCCAGACATACCTGAGCTAGGAGTAAGAAGACTGTTTCCTAAGTACTTCTGGGTACAGCCTCCTGATTTCCCTTCCCCTTCTGCCTACATAACTTCAGTGACAGTTAAGTTCCAGACTGAGAAGTTTTGTCTGTCTGCTGGATTCCCTGGAGATTTCTAGGTTTATGTAACGCTTCTTTAGTCCTGTACCAAAGTGCAAGTAGTATCTTAGTTATGGTCTTGTTCCTGTTTCCTGCTTCTCATCAGATGAATGTGATAGAAGAATATTGCTAACATCTGTGCAGACACAACTTGGAACATTTTTCCCTGTAGCTTTTGCAGCTTTTGCTGTCATAGAACCTGAGGGGACTTGCACCTCTCCTCCTTTTTTCCTAATGACTATCGAAGTGGAGCGTGTATCCTATAGCTAAGGTACAAATAGCATTTAGAATCTTTTATTAACTGAGACGTGTCAAGGAAATTTGAGAATCTGGATTTCATGGTGTATTTGTGCCTGATCAGTAGATTTTTGGGTTAGAACTCATTTTTGTTTAACTTCAGATGTCTGCCAGTCATGCCCCAGAAGTGTCAGTGGTTTTCTTCCCGTGTATACAGTCTGGACAGCCACTTCTTATCTAGGTGCCTCATCTGTAGGTGCCTAAATTTAGGTGAGGTGAATGCTGTTCTTGGTATTTCTGTGGAGGAGTTCTTCTTTTATGTATTTGCAATTTACTGGTTTTTAAAATTCTGTAATTACACAACGTGTTCCTTCTGATCAGGTTTGTATGACTCAAATTGCACAATTCTTGTTTGTGCAGGCTTTTCTTTGTGCATCTCAAGTGCTATTTTAAAATGAGAGCTCAGATGGAGAAAGGGTATTGGAACACTGGTTTTCACTGGTCAGATGTGTTTGGTCATTTGTCAGTCATGCAGTGATTAACATGACATCTTGACTAACAGGTTGTGCTTGCACAGTATGTTTGATGAATGGCACTGGTTCACTCACCATGTTTTTTTCCCTTTTGTGTTTTTTCAGGTCTTGATCCTTTTTAAATTGATTCTTCTAGAGAAAAAGGTAATGTTTTGTAGGCTGGGGGAGGTAATTTAAATAGAAATGCAAGTGTTACATTTTTTTCATATGAAGTTATGTAGATACTAGTGAAAAACAAATTTAAGTAAAATAAAGTAAAATATGAAGTCAAATCAACAACTTTGCATCCATATATAAATTGGGAAATTATGCTAAAAGCAACTGCTGTGTGTTGATAAATTTGCCTCCACTTCTGTCCACACTCTGCCTTATTAGTAGCTGTCCCAGCCAGAGTAAGTAAAATGTGATTAAAGGTGAGTGGAGAAGCTTCACGTATTACAAAAGATAGGAAAGGATGCACATAATGCATATAGGTACCTGTGTGAAGGAGCCAACAGGAAATGCTCATATCTTAAAGTGAGCGTACATCTTTACCAGGGATCCAGCAAGTAGAACTTCTGGTTTGGGCTTTAAATAGGCATACTAAAGGAAACGAGTGCTAGAAGTGTCCTTCAGACCTGAATTGCATGGACGCCTGCAGGAGACAATGTAAAGAGCCGGATCTGTTAGGTCAGGCTGAACTCAGATTATAAATTGGTAAAGACTGTTGAATTCTAGGCTCAGTGTTTTCTTTGGGCTATCTTGCTGCCTCAGAAGCAATGCTATCTTAGTAATTTAAGTGGAACATGCAAAATGTACAAACAGATTTGAAATAAAAACGTTTGCTTCTGTGTATATATGAGTACTTTGGAACAAGGCTTTTCAGTGAAATGACTGTGTATTGGCTCCCAGACATATTTATGCAAGGATTTTTTTTGTTTTGTTTTGCTTTTTTAAAATTTTTGTTTAAAGTTTAGTTTCAGTTTCCCAGCTGTCACTTTTTCTTGAGTGAATGTACTGTGTTAAAACCCGGGTTCTTCAGAGCGCTGAGAAGGAACATTAGAATTTCCTGTTAGCTGCAGCTGGAAAACCAGTAGGACTTAATCTAGAAGATATCGAAACAGTTATGGGTTTTTTTTAAAGTCTATATCCAAGGTCTAGGTATTTTTTGTGACACAGTAAATATGGCTTTTAAAAAGTAGAAGCAGCAGCTTCTCCAAGACTTTTGCACATGTCAACTGTGTGTTAGATATACCTTGACAGTTCGAAGTATTTATTGATGAGAACAAATGGCAGTTTCTGCATTAAAGAGCCATATACTAAAGACTGCTATCTTAAAGGCTATGCAAAAGGTACACTTGAGAAAAATATGATTAGAACATAGTAGGAGTACACATGTAAAGATATGCATAATCAAGACTCAATATGCAAGCTTTTTCCCCAAAATAACTTAATATGTTCTGAAAGTCTACAGTGATTTTTTATTTTTTTTTAAACCTGAAGTGGACAAAGTATTTTCAGTTAAGATTTTGTAGAGTACCTCTACTCATCAGTTTAAAAACTGATTATAGCATTTCTTCAAGTTGGCTCAGCATTTGGACATATATAAACAAAATACTTTGAGCTGCAGTTCTTTTCTGAAGCTGCTCAAACAAGAAGACATAAATGTGCAGGAACAGGGGAGAGGGAGGGTTTCCCAAGCATGTTCATGTGATTCAAACAGATGAAGTGGTTTTGAAAATAAATGGATGCTTATTGAATAAACGTGCAGGTTGCTTTGTTTTTGTTTTTCCCTTAAGCTCAAACAGGAACACAACACTTGAAATTTCAAATAGAAGAGTTTTGGTTTTCTGGCACTGCCTGTTTTCTGGCAGATGTCAAGGTTCCAGGATAACTGTGGGAATCTTTGTTCAAAGACCCTAAATATAATATGCAAGAAGCCACTGGTAATGCCAGTTTTCCTTGGGCTGGAAAATGCCTGAATGCCACAGACTGATTTCCTTTAATCCTTAGCAATTTGGTTGATGCCTTTCCACAGGCTAAAGGGTTTTTTTTTCACCTCTCAGCTGTTACTAGGCTGGAAGACTACTTCCAGATGGTGATCATTTGACTTTCTCTGTCAGGACCACCCAGTTTGCTGATGTAAATGTTGTAGGCTGTAAAGTGGGGTTGGGAGGGGTTAGGAAGTGTGCACCCATGTAGATGGAAAGATGACAGAGGGACTTGATGGAACAAATATAGAAAAGCTGCCTCCTTAAGTATGTGGTATACCCAAACAAAAACCTAGGCTGGAACAGATTTACTGAAAACAAAGTAGTTCTTTATAGGCTTAATTGTTTCTGTAGGCTTAAAAATAAGGTTGTCTAGGAATACGTGGTATCTGAGAATCTAAACCTGAAGGGATACTGTAAGGTTTGTCTTGTAGTACGTTGTTGTTATATCTTGTGTCTTTCATGCATGTATTATAGGGCAGCATCTTGAATGTAGATTTTCTTTTTTGTTTTGCCACTGGAGTTGGCTGAAGTTCTTTCCTCAGATGAGCTTCTCATCATGCTTTTTCTGTCACTGTTGCAATTTGAATTCACCCGTCTTGAACACAGAAAAAAGAAAAATTGTACACGATAATAGACATAGTTTATTTCTAGCTGAAGTGCCATTAAACATTGTTTGGCATGTGTTAGGACTGCGTAGGTCTTTCTGTTGGTTCCATCAATTCACTGACATGTAGACTTGCAAATACTAGTGGAACATGAGTTGTTATTCATCAGTCGCTTCTAAAGTGTCTTACTAGCTTACAGCAGAAGTCTTTTATTAGTTCTGAGTCCACAAACTTGCACTTTTAAATTCATCATATCACTATTAAACTGGCCTGCAAAGTCATCAAGTTAGATCATTCTGTATTCCTTTGCATTGTTGATTTTTTTTTGTCACATTCGTGTATTTCTTTGCTAGTATTGTCCTGGTTGAGGATGTAAAAATGTCCTTGTTAAACAAGTTGACTTAGTTTTCGGTTGTTTGGTGGCTTGGGTTGGGTTGTGGGGTTGTTGGTTTTTTTTTTTCTTTCCTTGCCCCTGAAGGCCTGTCTTGAAGGAACTCTGGTAGTAGTACTATTCAGTCTGCCTTGTGTTTCCTCTTTCATTGCTAGCCTTTGACACCTCCCTTTTGAATTCCTAACTAATTTACTAATCCCAGTCTCTCTGATTTAATTAGGGAGATTCTGTTTTCCCATGTTATGCCTTAAGTCCTTTACCAAAGTTAATATCAGTCATGTCTTCTGTTTTTAAAACAAATATTTTTTTTAATCATAGGAAGATACCTGTAATAAATGCATGCTGCATTTATCCTGTTTTTCATTTATCTGCATATCTTTAAAATATTTTCTTAGGTGTTTTTGCATAGGTTTTTGTCAGAATTCTGGAATGGAGATTATTTGGTCTCTTTGATTTATAACAGGGATTTTAATGTACTACAAATTAAGAATTTATGCAGCGTGCTAGGAAGAACTTCTTTCTTTCTGTCAGTCATTCAGTAACTGGATCAATTTGGGGAAAAAAACCTGAACAACTCACAGAAAAATCTGAATTATTGACAAGTATATATTACACACATATATAAAAAATATATATAAAAATATTATAAAATATAAGGATACAACAGACATTTACATATTTACTTTGAACTGTTGTAAGAGCTTCTGTTGGTAAGCAGACTTTCTACAATAACATAAAAAGCAATGCCTTGAATAGTTTACATGTGTTCTGTCTATCTTTGTCATGCGTAAGTGTAATTTTATTTTTCTCATTCTCTCCTCCTAACTCCCCTCTCCTCTCTTGCACACTCTTTTCCCCTCCACCCCCCTTCCTTCTGCCACCAGGTGCTGTTTTATATTTCTCCAGTAAATAGATTGGTGGGAGCTCTGATGACTGTCCTGTCACTCTTTCCTGGTAAGAAGAGAAGGTTGGACTTCTTTTTATATGCTTTCTGGTGATAACTGAGACTGGCTGCACTGTGTCATTTGGAAAACAACTTATGCGACAATATAGAGTTATGTTGGTATGTTGCCTGAAAAATGGATGAATTGTATGCATGTCCCTGTACCATGTACACATCTCCTAATACTCACTACTTGCACTCTGAGCTTTTTCTTGTGCTTAATCAGAGCCACTGGATCTTCTGTGTTGCCTGTGGGTAACATAGATGGGACCCTGAATAGGTCACACATTCCTGTCATGTTCCTTAAAAAACCAAAAAAACAAACCTTTCTCTTCCTTCTACATGCACTCTTCAAAAAAATAATAAAAAAAAAAAATCCAAAACCCTTAGCCTTGCTAATTGTTAGCTTCTAACCAGTCTTCTCAAAGCAAAAATGTAGGGGCAGATTCTTTAGGAGAGAAAATGTAGGGTGTTTTGTTTTGTTTTGTTTTGTTTTTTAAACACACACACTCTTCCCCAAAGTAGTGTTTTCCACTATGCAAAAATCCACTGTTTTCTTTAACAAAAGTCACGTAAATTTCTAGTGAGATGCTGATATTCATGCGTGCTATCGCTTTTCAGGTATGATTGAACATGGTCTTACTGACTGCTCACAGTACAGACCAAGAAAGAGCATATCAGAGGATACTGGCTTGCAGGAAACTATACCACGGTTAGATGACTATGTTTCTGTGTGTGCTGCTGATACTTCAAATGCAAACGTAGGAATGGAAAAGGAAGGCAGAAAGATATCAGGAAACCATTCTCTGGAAGGACAAAAAGCAAACGTGCCTTTCTCCCAGTCAGAGAAGATTTGCAATGGAGCTCAGTCCTCCAATGGTACTGTGCAGCGCTTGAAAGTTCCTTCCCGCGCTTCTCCAGCATCCTCTGAAAGTGACTGGGAGACCTTAGATCCTAGCATTTTGGAGGAGTCTAATTTGAAAGGAGGAGAACATGAAAATACAGCATCAGAACAGGCTGAAAATCTTCCAGGTGAAGGCATGAGCTCAGAAAGCCTTCCAATCACTGTGCAGCCCCAAGCAAATACAGGACATACAGTGCTTGTTCCAGGACTGGTATCTGGGTTGGAGGAGGACCAGTATGGTATGCCGTTGGCTATTTTTACAAAGGTAAACATGTTGTTCACGATGCCTCGTAACTCATAAAGACATCTGTTTTTCAGAAGTGACTAATAATTTTGGTTGCGCAACTCCAAATGGACAGTAGGGTACTACGAAACACGTAAGTACGGTCTCTAGCAAGTAACTGTGTTCCTAAGCGGGTGGAAAGCGTGAATGCATGTCTGAGAGGGGTTGCGCACACACATGAACCCCACTTTCCTATCATCTGTAGACTTGCATACTCTTTGGAGTTCTCTATGATGACAACCTGCAACCCCACTGTGGTTAATAAATGGTGTGTATCAGTAACTACTGTTTTCTTTTACCTGAAGAATTGTTGATCTAACCTATATGAAGTAAGATTGGAGTACTTAAGAAGTGTTTAGATGCCTCAGTCTAAACTAAGATTCTGAAAGCTGTCTCTTAGCTGGCACCTAAGCCTATGTTTTCCTCTTTTAATTTTTATATGTATTTAGAGATGTGTATATGTATATATATGCACAAAATGGGTATATAAATGTATGTGTGTGTCTATACACAACAATAAATATAAAAAATTATATATATATATCTCTATAAAATTTTACCCTTCTTTATATTATAATTCTTCCTGGTTGTCTGTGGCTCTTCCCCTGTGTGTGGTGCTGAGCTGCTGAATTTTAAGCTTGTGCTGATGCCTCACTAAACTCCAGGTATTCCAGAGTCTCTCAGAGGACTCGGATGAGCATTGTCAGATAACAAGTAATACATTTGCTAGGACTGGTTTCCAGTAAAAAACAGAGAAAATGCATCCCTTCTAAAGATACTTCAGTCAGTAAAGAAGTGATATAATACTTTCTTGTTTTGTTTTTAATGTAATAAACTTTCAGATGAATGTTTGCCCAGAAAGTAGAAGATTCAGATTTATTTCCTCAACCCCATGAGGTTCAAAGTGGTGTTTCTTACTTTGGAAGTGTTTATTTGCATTTCCTTGCAGAACATTTTATTTGATGGTTGTGTTTGAGCTTCTCAGAATAACTTTCACTGGAAATGATATGCTGTGTGGGCCCAAGTGAGCAGCTCAAATGTCATTGCCCTGTACTGCCTAACATCACCATTAGAAATACTTTTTCAACAAGCATTGTTTGTCCTTCTGGTCTCTCTAATGAAAAGAATAGCCTGTAAATTGTATTTGTACAATTATATCGTGTGTGTATATATAGTTATATTGAAAATACTAGATTGAAAGCAAGAAAATAGTTTATAGGGGCCCGATGAGTGCAAACTTAGTTTGCTACTGAGCTCATAAAATGGAAAAGTAAACAATTTTAAGGAAGCTGACAGTTTCTACGTGTTTGCCTTCTGTTCCACAGAGGCACTTTTCATTTGAGTTCATCCAGTGTAATTATAGCAGAACAGGCTTTACATCTCTGAGTTATCAGAAAAATGTGATTTGAAGTTATAGTTTAACCACTTACTGGAAAGTTTAAATCTTTTAGAGCTCTTATGTTACAGTTGTTTCATGCCATGCTGTGGAAAGACTAATAAACCCGACAAATTTGAATGAGAGGAGATTTTGCCAGATGGCATAAAACATTATCTAAGTACACCTGAGCATAAGGAAGAATAGGTTGTGATACTTGTTTCTTTAGTACCAGTTCAGTAAGATCTCATACTAGTTTAATTTGCACCCTTTTAAAAGGAATAGAACATGTTCACAGAAATAAAAGTTGTTACAGTTACAGACCAATGTGAATTAGGGAACTGACACTTGATACTTTAAATACTGAAAGATTTCCAAGACTTTGTTACTCAAGTATACAATAATGAAACCTTCCTTTGCCAGCTTCTTAATCCGTATTTTTTGAAAGCTTGCCATTTTAGGTTGGTGATGCCTCTCAAAGCATCATTGTTCTTTTGACACAGGCTGTTAGGTTTCAGCTGTTTAGTCCTTATCATCTGGAAAGCCATCCCTGTGTCTAATATAAGAAAAGGGAATAGTTGTGCTCCTTTCTTCTATATGTTTCCAGTTACCGTGTACTGTGAGATAAAGTGCACGTGCTCTTTGTTCCTGTCCAGTATGCTGTTAGCGCTTCTGGGTTTCTTCTAGTGCATAAATTGCTTTGGGCTTTATGCAGTTCAACAGCTGGGATTAGACTTCAGGGTTATGTTGATCCTATATTGAAAAATAAAATTGCAGTACCTACAGCTGGTTCTCAATGACGTACCTGAAAGTCTTTTCTCAAAATGTTTGGGTTTGGGTTTTTTTTTTAGTTGGAATGTAGGATACTAGATTAATTTAGAAGCATGGAGTGGCTAAAAAGCACAGTGTGCTGCTTTCTATGCTGCTTGCTCTTAAAGCGGGCATGCATATGCTTATCAAAAATTGATTGCTATCTCTGGAGCCCGGAATCTCCACTTACAAAATGTGGATAACAGTCTGTAGCTTTCCTGTTTTGTGTGCCTCAGGACTAACAGAAGACATAGCATGCAAGTGGAGAGATCAGTCTTTATCTTCATTGACTTCTTGTCTCTGAACTAACCTGAGACCTCACTCTTGTTTTATACTGCTTATTCTGTTGCCTTATAAGCACGTTTGATTCTTGTCCTTTGCTTTGCATTTCAGTTTCAGTCCTGAGACTGGCAGGCAACACAACCTCTTGAAAAAATGTAATTCACATGGAGTCTGGTTGCTTTGCTTTGGAGATGTAATGTAGCAAAATAATAGATAATTGTGGCTGAAATTGTAATAGCCAAGGTTCATTCTGGGTGGAATGTGCTGGCTTTTATTAGGAAAAATTCAGAATATAGACAATTTTTATTTTTTTGTCTTATGTTAATCCTGTAACTGTCTCTGTTACTTTAGGGGTACCTTTGTTTGCCATACATGGCACTGCAGCAGCATCATCTTCTGTCAGATGTAACAGTCCGTGGCTTTGTTGCAGGGGCCACCAATATCCTGTTCCGTCAGCAGAAACATCTGAGTGATGCAATTGTGGAAGTATGAATCTTTGCATTTGAACTACTTGAGAGGGGTTGGGGAGGCAGAGGTTAGATTTTAAATATAATTTTAAACTTTCACATTCATGCCCAGATTTTGAATTATTTCCCTATGAAATAAATTCTTAAATGCAGAAGCTTATTAAATTTGTATCATTTGTTACGATACGGTTAGATAAGCTGTGCAAAACTAGTATATGTTTTTCTGTATATACTTACATCCAATATTTGAATTTGCAGGGTACTTTTTAAGTTTTTATTTTGTTGCTGGTGTAATTTTACTTTTCACGTCATGGGCTTTTTTCATGGCTTTGTAATAAGGTCTGTAAAAATAGGTGCTTGCAGCTGAGAAACAGTTACAGTTGGATAATAAAGCACATTGCTATTGGCTTCCTTCTGATGTAATCAACAGGTTTAAAAGTAGTATCTAAGAAAACACTGTGTCAGTTCTAGCAAATAGGTACAACCATATAATCAACATTTGGTAACCTAAGATAGCTACATATAGGTAACCACCTTAATAAAGTGAAGTGATAATCAAAGAGCCTCTAGGAAAATACATGTGAGCACCAAACTTCCCCTGCCAAATCCTGTCAAATAAGCAGCTTTTACAATGTGCCAGGAGGATGGTCAGGTTCTGATTATATCAGAGAAGTATCTGACTTTCTGAGAACAGTTAATTCATATTTTTTTTGGCCATTCGTTTCTTCTTGATATTTTAGGGGACTGTGGGTTTAGATTGGGGTAGCAATCTATAGTAGTATATAGAAACAGTTTTATTTAAATAAATGTCTCCACTGGAATTATTTCAAACAGATAGAAGATGCTCATGTACAAATACACGATCCAGAACTCCGCAAGATCCTGAACCCAACAACTGCTGACCTAAGATTTGCTGATTACTTGGTGAAGCACGTGACCGAGAACAGAGATGACATTTTCCTTGATGGCACTGGATGGGAAGGAGGAGATGAGTGGATCAGGGCTCAGTTCAGCGCTTATCTTCATGCACTGCTCGCTGCTGTGCTGCAACCAGGTAGAACAGATCCCTTGCCTAGGGAACGAGATGGGGGGCGGGGGTGTAGTAAGCATTTGCTCTGCTGTGTTAGGCATGTGGCCTGTCATTGGATCTCCCTCTGCCTAACATTTCATTTTAGCCTGCTTTTGTGGTTGTCCTTGGCTATCCTTGTTATTCCTTAACAAGGTTAGTACTAGTAAGTTGGGTACTGACCTGTTGGAGAGTAGTGTAGGGGAGAGGGACCTGGGGGTCCTGGTGGACAGCAGGATGACCATGAGCCAGCACTGTGCCCTCGTGGCCAAGAAGGCCAATGGCATCCTGGGGTGTATCAGAAGGGGGGTGGTCAGTAGGTCAAGAGAGGCTCTCCTCCCCCTCTACTCTGCCCTGGTGAGACCTCATCTGGAATATTGTGTCCAGTTCTGGGCCCCTTAGTTCAAGAAGGACAGGGAACTGCTGGAGAGAGTCCAGCGCAGAGCCACGAAGATGATGAAGGGAATGGAGCATCTCCCTTATGAGGAAAGGCTGAGGGAGCTGGGTCTCTTTAGCTTGGAAAAGAGGAGACTGAGGGGTGACCTAATGAATGTTTATAAATATGTGAAGGGTGAGTGTCAGGAGGATGGAGCCAGGCTCTTCTCTGTGACATCCAGTGATAGGACAAGGGGCAATGGGTTCAAGCTGGAACATAGGAGGTTCCACTTGAATATGAGAAAAAACTTCTTTCCAGTGAGGGTGACAGAGCACTGGAACAGGCTGCCCAGAGAGGTTGAGGAGTCTCCTTCTCTGGAGACATTCAAAGCCCGCCTGGATGCATTCCTGTGTGATCTGATCTAGGTGTTCCTAGGGGATTGGACTAGATGATCGTTCAAGGTCCCTTCCAATCCCTAACATTCTGTGATTCTGTAATTCTTCACAGCCTTACGGACACTTTGACTGTCTCCTTCTCCTTGATTTAATTAAGCTTTCCTCATAAAGAGAAGTACCTGAAACCCCATGTATGATGAGACTTTGACAAACTTGGGTGTCTTACAGACTCTATTGCAATCTGAAGTTAATTGTGGGTAAATAATTGCATTCAAGGAGACGTAAAGTTAAGTGCCTGTCTTCAGGAACTTTAACTAGGTTGTTCCATCTCTTTTCCCTTCCTGCAGTGGTCTTGTAGGGATTCATATAAGTGAAAAGTGTTGTCTGGAGGCTTTATAAACTTGTGTTTTCTGGAGCTCAACATTTTTTGTCTTAACTCAGAGGTAATTCTCTAGGTTCCAACCTTTTGTGCATCAATATAAGTAAAAGAATCTGTGTTCTGTTTGTGGAAAATGTTTAGTTTGCCCAGCACTGACCCCATTAACTTCATTCTCATCATGATTAATCTCTATTCATATCAATTAACTAATTCAGATTTTGTTCTGTGTTATTTATGGGAAAACATGGCATTGAGAACTTGATTTTAAAGTCTGGATGATGCTGAGTTCTTTGACAATATCAATATTTTAAAACGATTACCTCATTGATGTGAGCTGTCAGGGTTTTCTGGAAACTTCATACTGCTTCGTTGGCTGGCTCTAAAACAATTTTGTATACTCTTCAGTATTTTAAAGGGGATGTTATTATAAGTTTATTCCACAATAGTTCATACTGCAGTTTTGGAGTGGATTTGGGGTTTACTAAATTTGAATGAGTAATAACATAGTACAGCAAAGCCCAGTGCATCTGACCAAGACCAATGCAAATGATGTTTTTTGTTTTAGTTGCTGTGTGGCCATTCTCTCCCCTTTCCTGTCTTTGCCCAGAGACTTATTTTTTTCCAGTTAAGCACTTTACTTGGAACTTTATAAATTAATTAAAAATAAGAAAAGTATTTAAGGTGTTCTTTTATCTCTCTTGTCCTGCCATTGTATATTTGGAACACTTTAAAATGAAAATAATAAAACATTTTTGAAGTGCCCAGTTCTTAGTAGTACAGTTTTAATTGTCTTTGACTTGATAAGAGCCTGGAAAATGTTAATTTTCCTTTACAATAAAAAAGTGGTTTGTTTTGTATTGTCTCTCTAATGTACATTGCTGCAAATTCTCATCTTTATTTTAATCTATCAGACAACGAAAAGACTTTGTCAGACTTCGGAACGGCATTTGTAGCAGCCTGGAAAAATACCCACAACTACAGAGTATGGAATAGCAACAAGCATCCAGCTCTTGCAGAGGTAAATTCTAGGTAAGGAAACTTTTTTTTTTCCCCCCCTCTCCTTAGCCTTTAACGTGGAGAACTCCTAATAGTGTTGTCAGGCACACCATTCTGTAGAATTATGGCATTGCTCTTGCTCCTGCCATAAAGCTCTGAGCTTGAAACTTTGGGGCCCTTTCTTTAAGAACAGGAAGCCAGTATTTCTGTTCTTCAATACCTTGAAGTAATTCTAGTCTATAGTTTTATGAAGAAAAATATATCCAGAGTCAAGAGAAGTGAAACTTGTTCAAGTTGATTGTTGGCTGTCCCCACTTGTAGAAAGTTTGTCATTCCTCAGGAATTGTCCTCAGATGGTTATGGTTTTGCTTTTTATTAATTGCTTCCTGGTGTCCAGGGAATAGCTGTGTCCAGGGCTGTCATTGATGGGGATGAAGGGGAGCTGGCTGTTTTATGTTGCATCTTCTATACTTTGGATTGTTTTCTGTGTACTTTCATGCAAAGATTAGATGATGCCAAGCTTGGTAGCACTGTTGGCTGTGGATGGGTTTTGTTTAGCATGGGTTATTACTGTACTGCAGCGAATTTTGGTTGCTTTTGCTTTGTCAGCTGTTGTAGTCTGAAGAAGGGTTTTTCTTTAGACCTGCAAAGCTCTTTGGTCTACTCAAGGGATTTCATTCTTTATTTGCTCTAGAAAGAGGTGCATCTGCCTTAGTTAAGATGTGATCTGTAAATAGAAGTACGTTACAGGTAGTTCATAAGAAATCTGAGGTTGAGTAGTCACTGGGACCTAGGCTTCTGTAAAGTGATATAGTAGTGTGTCTACAAAAGTTTTTTTGTTGTTGTAAGCCACAGATACTAGTACAACTAATAATTGTGTGATATGGATTCATCATGAAAAAATAAATGCTTAATGTTTTCTCGTATTTTTCCTCTTCTAGCCACCCATTCCAGGGACAGTACTCTGTGTCAGATGTGAAGTTAAGATTGTCACAGTAAGTGGGTTGTTTGTTTTTTTTTTTTTTTGAAGTATGGTCAAATATTAATAACTGTATAACTGTTGCTATGATGAACTAAACAAAATAATGATTTAAATTGGCCATGTACATTAAACTACACTTAATGTTCTCTTGCAAAAAACATCACCACATCTAAAGATGGAACATGTGCCTGAAATAGGGAAAAAGAGTGCTAATGCACTATTTTGTGTTGGACTTTACGTAGTGGAGCCCTGATTTTTTGCATTGCAATTATAAAGCTTTTGTATATTTATTTTTAAACTGTAAACTAAAGCTGTTAAATCTTTAGTCAGTATGTCTGTATGTTGACTTTAGGCCTAATTATTAGGAGAAAACAGTTGTTTTTTTTTAAAAGAAGCTGTTTTTTCATACAGCATTGTTCTAAAACTCAAAGTTCACTGTTTGTGTACTGAGATATGGTTCAATTTCTTCAATTTAGAAATTTAAAATGAGTTTTACTTAATCTCTTATTGCACCACACTCAACTGAACTTGGTCTCGGCTTTTACCTGTAGTATTGAAGTCTAAAACTCAGTGCTGCTTGTTTTCCCATAGCTGTTCGGCTCTATCTGAAGGCAGAATTCAGTCTTGGAGTTGCAGTTAACTACCTCTTCTTGTTTATGCTGCAAGAAAAATAGATTGTTTTCTCTCTTAGCTGTGTTGACCATAAAACATCAGAGATGGATTATTTTTTTTTAAGATGCCTGTAAATCAGCAATGCATACATGAGCTGATTCTGCACCTGCCTTGACTGTAGACCTAAAATATATGCTGACATAGAACAACAGCTTGAGGAATAAAAAGGTTCAGACTTCAGCCCGCTGAATCTTTTTGTTGCTTTTGCTGACCAATAACAGATTAAACTTCCGTGATGGCAATTGAGAATGCAAATGAATCAAGATTTATCTCAAGGTAATTTCCTTCAATAAGGTGCATGCTGATAGCAGCTCTTATTATTAATCGATGGTCTTTGTAGAAAGACTTCACTTAAAGATGTGGAGGCGTCTATAATCTTATAGGTGCGCTATTTTTGCATTTGGAAGGAGACATACTAACTCTTTTGGGTAGTCTGAAATCAATGTAAAAGGACCAGTAGTTCTTAGTGTCCCTCTAATGATAAATATTTTTACAATGGTGCTTTTGTTCTCCAGCCTTTGCTGGAGATATGCATCAAAATTACTTGCTTTTGCAAACCAAGCCTACATTTGTTCTTGGTATACTCTAGTCTTTCTGCTTTTTTGCACCTACACTGAAGATTTTGAAAGCAGGAAAATACTGTGGCATGTTGCATTGTTAAGTTCTACTTAAATAGGCTTGCAAAGCCTGAAATGTAGACTTGAATGTTAGAATTTTAAACTAAATGAGATTGTTTTCAAGTGATCACAGCGACCATGAGATGGTGGAGTTCAAGATCCTCAGGGCAGTGAGGAGGGTGCACAGCAACCTCACTAACCTGGACTTTAGGAGAGCGGACTTTGGCCTCTTCAGGGACCTGCTTGGAAGAGTCCCATGGGATAAAGCTCTGGAGGGAAGAGGGGCCCAAGAAAGCTGGCTAATATTCAAGGATCACTTCCTTCAGGCTCAGGGCCGATGCATCCCAACAAAGAGGAAGGCAGGCAAAAATGCCAGGAGGCCTGCATGGATGAACAAGGAAGTCCTGAGCAAACTCAAACAAAAAAAGGAAGCCTACAGAGGGTGGAAGCAAGGACAGGTAGCCTGGGGACAGGCACTGATAGAGACACTGTCCGTGAAGCCAGAGATCAGGTTAGGAAAGCTAAAGCCCTAACAGAATTAAATATGGCCAAGGACGTTAAGGGTAACAGGAAGAACTTCTATAGGTATGTCAGCGATAAAAGGAGGACTAGGGAAACTGTGGGCCCCCTCCGGAAGAAAGCAGGAGACCTAGTGACCCAGGATGTAGAGAAGGCTGAGGTACTTAACGAGTTCTTTACCTTAGTCTTCACTGGCAAGAGTTCGAGCCACACTGCCCAAGTTGCAGAAGGCAAAGGCAGTGACTGGGAGAAGGAAGAACTGCCAGCTGTAGGAGAAGATCAGGTTCGAGACCATCTAAAGAACCTGAAGGTGCACAAGTCCATGGGACCTGGTGAGATGCATCCACGGGTCCTGAAGGAACTGGCAGATGAAGTTGCCAAACCCCTATCCATCATATTTGAGAAGTTGTGGCACTCTGGTGAAGTTCCCGCAGACTGGAAAAGAGGAAACATAACCCCCATTTTTAAAAAATGAAATAAAGAAGACCCGGGAAACTACAGGCCAGTCAGTCTCACCTCTGTGCCTGGCAAGATCATGGAGCAAATCCTCCTAGAATCTATGCTAAGGCACATGGAAAACAAGTAGGTTATTGACGACAACCAATATGGCTTTACCAAAGGAAAATCGTGCCTAACAAATTTGGTGGCCTTCTACGACAGAGCCACGGCGCTGGTGGATAGAGGAAGAGCAACAGACATTATCTACCTGGACTTGTGCAAAGCCTTTGACACAGTCCCACATGACATCCTTGTCTCTAAGTTGGTGGGACATGGATTTGATGGAAGGACCACTCGCTGGATAAGGAACTGGCTAGATGGCCGCACTCAGAGAGGTGTCGTCAATGGCTCAATGTCCAAGTGGAGACCGGTGACAAGTGGTGTTCCACAGGGGTCAGTACTGGGACCAGTGTTGTTTAACATCTTTGTTGGAGACAAGGACAGTGGGATGGAGTGCACCCTCAGCAAGTTTGCTGATGACACCAAGCTGTGTGGTGTGGTGGACACTCTGGAGGGAAGGGATGCCATCCAGAGGGACCTTGACAGGCTGGAGAGGTGGGCCGATGCAAACCTCATGAAATTTAACAAGGCCAAGTGCGAGGTCCTGCATGTGGGTCAGGGCAATCCCAAGCACAAATACAGGCTGGGTGGAGAACGGATAGAGAGCAGCTCTGAGGAAAAGGACTTGGGGGTATTGGTTGGGCTTCTTGCCCAACATGATCCGGCAGTGTGCTCTTGCAGCGCAGAAAGCCAACTGTGTCCTGGGCTGCATCAAGAGAAGCATTAGCAGCAGGTCAAGGGAGGTGATTCTCCCCCTCTACTCTGCTCTTGTGAGACCCCACTTGGAGTACTGTGTTTCGATGTGGGGCCCCCAACATAAAAAAGACATGGACCTGTTGGAGAGAGTCCAGAGGAGAACCACAAAATTAATCAGAGGGCTGGAGCACCTCCCCTATGAGGACAGGCTGAGAGAGTGGGGGTTCTTCAGCCTGGAGAAAAGAAGGCTCCGAGGAGACTTAATAGCAGCCTTCCAGTACCTGAAGGGGGCTACAGGAGAGATGGGGAGGCACTCTTTATCAGGGAGTGCAGTGGGAGAACAAGGGGTAACGGGTATAAGCTAAAAGAGGGTAAATTTAGACTAGACATTAGGAAGAAATTTTTCACTATGAGGGTGGTGAGACACTGGAACAGGTTGCCCAGAGAAGCTGTGGATGCCCCATCCCTGGAGGTGTTCAAGGCCAGGCTGGATGAGGCTTTGAGCAACCTGGTCTAGTGGAGGGTGTCCCTGCCCATGGCAGGGGGGTTGGAGCTTGATGGTCCTTTCCAACCCTTAGAGTTGGAACTTAAGGTCCTTTCCAACCCAAACCAGTCTATGATTCTATGATTCTGTGATTTAACACAAGTCATGAAGAAGAAGTCAGAGTCTATAGACTTAGTCAGTGCTTGGACTAGATTTTGTTTGTGTTTGGGTTTTGGTTTTTTTTTGGTATGATTTTAAGTAGATATGAAGGGCTATAAAATAATCAAAATATTGGGAATGCGTATCTACCAAGAGCAGCAATGTTAGTTCCTGCACAAAAAGAAAGGACAAGAGGAAGAGAAAGAGCTGTGAGACAGGTCTCCTCTGTAATCCCTTCCCATCCACCTGTTGTGGTTGGTGTTGGGTTTAAAGTGGAAGACAAGAAAAAAAAACAACTTCTTTTCAAGTTGCATTAGCTAGGAACACTTTACTGTACAGTCTGCACATAGGCTGAGAGAAGAATTTTGTTGTTCAAAAACTCAGAAGTGATAGAACTGAGATTCTCTCTACCCTGTTATTATCACTTTTGTGTATGTGCACTTCTCGTGGTCCACGAGACCACAGGTACAGTTTCCTAAACACCTGGTGGGCTGAGGCAGGGAACTGGGGGGGGTTTCACTTACCACTTAGGGTCACGGGCAAGAGGCCAACATGACTCGTGGAGAACAGAACAGCTGAATTTATTAACTATTTACAACAAGAAGCAGGGTATTGAAAGAGAGAAACTTCATCTTACACAAAAGCACTTCTCCCCCACCCCTCCCTTCGTCCCAAGGCCCAAAGGCTTTGTTCCGTACCTCTTCCTCCCCCGGCGGCACATGGGAGGGAAGTGGGGGGAGGATGCAGTCAGTCTGAGCCGCTCCTTTTCTCATGATCGTCTCTCCCACCTTCCACGTGGAGTTCTTCCAATGGGGTTTCAGTCCCCCAGCGACTCCCCCGACGTGGGGCTTCTAGTTCCAGCGTGGGGTCCTCCACAGCTGCTTTTCTTCACCACGTGGCAAGGGAAGATGATGGAGAAGCTCACTCTCTCTCTCACGTGCGCGCTCTCTCTTGCTGACTGGAGTGCTGTGCAGTTCCATTATCTCTCAAATCCCACTCCTCTTCTCTGCCATGGGAGGTCTTCATCAGCTCCCGGGAAGAAGGGCTCCCGGATGAGCCATGGCGGGGGCTGGGCTACAGCATCTTGTTCGCAGAAGCCCACCAGGCGGTGGGGGGATGCCTGGCCGCTGCTGGAGCCGTGAGCGGCCGCGCCGCATGGCACCTCTCCCAACCGCGTGGCGCTTCCCCCCGACCGGGCTGGAAGAAGGAGGGGGGGTCCTTCCCCAATATGTTATTCACAGAGGCGGATCCTGCCTTGGGGCCTGGCTTGGGGCAGGTCCGTCCTGA
>WKFP01014562.1:294704-346109 GCA_011057875.1 Pterocles orientalis | reverse complement strand
TCTAATGACCTTCTTATCCCTGATATGCCTAGAGACAGCATCGAGAATAAGTTGTTCCATCACCTTTCCAGGGATGGAGGTGAGGCTGACCGGTCTATAGTTACCCGGGTCCTCCTTCTTGCCCTTTTTGAAGACTGGTGTGACATTTGCCTTCCTCCAGTCCTCAGGCACCTCCCCTGTTCCCCATGACCTACCAAAGATGATGGAGAGTGGTCTAGCAATGACTTCGGCCATCTCCCTCAGCACCCGCGGGTGCATCCCATCAGGACCCATGGATTTATGGGTGTCCAGATTACTTAACTGCTCCTTAACCCAGTCTTCATCTACCAGAGCAAACTCCTCCTTTGTCCTGACTTCCTCTGGGGCTTCAGGGGGACGGGGCTCTTCAGGAAAGCCTCCGGCAGTACAGACAGAGACAAAGAAGGCATTCAGTAACTCTGCCTTCTCTGTATCTTCTGTCACCAGAGCACCCACCTCATTGACCAGTGGGCCTACATTGCCTCTGGTGTTAGCCTTATCTGCAATGTATTTGAAGAAGCCCTTTCTATTGTCCTTGACCCCTCTAGCAAGGTTTAATTCTAAGGAGGCCTTAGCTTTCCTAGTTGCCTCCCTACACTCTCTGACAACATTCTTATATTCCTCCCAAATTTTAAAACTTTAAAACTTCTACTGTAACTGTCACTGTACCTAGCTGAGAATGGTTTTGGAAATTACTGTTTCCAGTGGGAGGAAACGTGATTGCCGTGAATAACATTCAGATGTGAATTACCTGGAGCTTATGGGTAGAAAACAGTTCCAATGCTGTAAAACTTGTTGAAGTTTTTCTGAACATATGCAAGTAGTTGTTCAAACACATTGAAAGATAAATGTACATCATGTTGTTTATGCAGTGTAATTTTACTTTTTTGCACGTTATTTAGTTTTCATTTAAAAGGGCAACTTGGAGATTATTCATTAAAGGCAGAAACACTACATTCTTGTACTGTGATTAAAGATGTATGACAATTGCTTCATGGTGTTTTGAGTAGGGGAGAGGCACAGAGCTTTAGTTCTCTTTCTGGTCTTGACCCCATTCTTTATCAAATACTAAAAGTAGTGTTTGGATTCATTAAAATATATGGAGATTTGTCACTTCTGTCAATTAAATAGTCAGTTAAATAGTGAACCTTGCTGAGATGACTTTATTCCCCCAATTGACATCATAAGTTGACATCATATGTTCATAATATCTGTACAAAAGTGGCTTGATCTCAGTTGTGATGGAATTTGGAAATCCAGCTGTCTTGTTGAGTCCTTCTCTATAGGTTCAAAATTGCATAATCATACTTTGCTCCTGTTGTAATACTATTCCAAAATCAACTGATAGAAAATAAGATTTTTTTATTTCCCTGCCTGAATTTGACTAATATTGATGAAGGTGTAATTACTATTTGCCTCAGTAGTAGCAAAGAACACCTACACAATCTTCTTTTCTTGTCTTAATCTAGATCACCAAGACAATAGCAGTGCTTTCTAGATCCCATGAACATAAAATCAAGTAAAGATGTTTAGACTGAAGGAAGAAGAGTTGTCTAAAGTGGAGGGAAATGTATTTTGTTGTCTTAAAAACAGTATGGGGAATAACATCACTTGCGTTACTATATCAAACAGATGGAAAATACTGAAGAAGCAAACTCAATTGGTCTTATCTCTGAATTCAGAGACTAGGAAATGCACACAGAAACACAGTGGAGAATTTAAAAATTCACACATACCAGAGAGTGGCAAAAAATAACACAGAGCTTAATGTATTGCCTAATACAACCTGTAGTTACTGACCTTTGCGGCTCTTAATAGATTGTGTGTGTATGTGTTTTGACGTGTGTAATGCTGTGCCAAAGACCTGGCTGAAGAGCATGTCCACTCTTACATTGTGGAACTTGTTTCTTATTTTTTTTTTCCTCTAAAAGAAAAATGTGCTCAAATTTAAATTAGCCATAGCTCTTGCATTTTCCACATAAAATTTAAGCATCAAGATTTAGCTTGATGTTTAGCACATAATCTAAATAGACTTTAAGATCTACATTATATCACTGCTCTTTAGTGCCTTTTTTTGTCCTGTTTACTGTCTCGTTGGTCATATTAATGCAGTAGAATGTGTGTGTGTATATTCAGTGCAGTTTATTATTTTAAGAGATGAAGTCACATAATGCTTCAGGTGACCAGTCATACTTTAGCACTTCAGTAATGGTGTATGTACAATGCTTAAACCCTTTCTTTACTGCAACAAAGGTAGCTAGTTTCACAAGTTGGACCAGGCCACAGCAGAACTATGTGTTTTTAGAGCAGGAGCGGAGAAAAGCCCACAGATACTCTAATTACTCTGTTTCACCTTCATGCTGTCCCATCTTCTCTGTTAGTCCTTTCTTCAGTGTCAAAGTTCCTGTAACTCAAGTACTGACCCAGGTCTTGCTCTCGCCTGCTGGTTCAGGCTCTTTGCCAACCTCTTCCATTCCAGAATGTGGGAGGTGTGCGAAGATGTACAGATTCCCTATAGACTGCCTCCCAGCACCATGAGTGATCCCTGCAGTTTATTCAGTCTGCTAGTACTCCTCCTCCAGGCGATAAGCTCTGTGAGCAAGAACTCTGCCTTGCTGAATTGTACTCACGGTAAAGGTAGGAGGGAGATATTTTAAGTAATTCTGGAGTGGAACTAAGCAGAACTTTGGCTAATGTTGAGCATGTAGTGGAAAGAAACTGTTTTTAAGGGCAAGCCTGCTTCAGCATCTACCTAAATTAAAGCTCTGTTCTTGTAGGAGCATTATTTGAGAAGTGACAAGAGGAACATTGTGAAAAGCAGTGTTTAAACTAGGCAGTGCTTTAAATCTTAAAAAAAAAAAATCATCTTTAGAATTTTATCCCCCAAAATTAACTATCCACCTGATCCTGTTCCCTGTAAAGCTTGACCCAGTTCACTGCCCTAGATATGACTGGTCCCCTTAGAACAAAAATTGAACTTGAAATTAGGTATGTATTTTAACAACTGTAAAAACGAGTGGATGTGTTGAAAATCAGGATAGGCCATATCATTTATTTTTATTACTTCAGGTAGAGGGAATTGAAACTATGAAGGACTAACTTAAAAGTTGTTCTACCAGAAAAGCAGAAAATGTTTTGCCAATACACCAAGGCTTGAGGACATACAAAGCTGATTCTCTGAAACTTGTACTTAAATATACTTCAGAGCCATGTACAGGGTGAATAGGCTAGCATTAGGCTGCAGCTTTGTAGTAAAATACTAGTTTAGAACTCTGTGAAGGCTTTAATCATATTTGCTCTATTTATGAAATGAGAACTCAATTTTTTCCATTTGTTTCTTTGTTCCCACAGTTGTCTTGCTCTAATTCTACCACTAGTAGATGATTTCCAGGCACATGACAGCTTTTTGCCTGCACAGTTCCTTCTCGAATTATGCAAGGCAAGAATTTAGACTTGAGAATAGCATTTGCCAACTGTGTTTTCCTTTGGAGTTGAATACTGACTGCAGCAACTAGTTGTGTAAGTGAAATAATAGCAAGTACGTCTTTAACAGTTGCAAGATAGCTGTTCAACACTTGGCTAGGCTTGTCTTTAAGTACTGTATTAGTAATATTAAATAAAGTATCACATTATCTTAGACCATATAAAATATAAAAAACTCCAGATATTGTCTAGGAACAATATTAAAATAAAAATGCAGACAAGCAGGAAGTATCGTAGACCATTTGTATTTTAAAAGATGTTCCTAAATGGATAAAATCAAGGACAGTTCTTCCAGGTTTTGAGAGGCAACTGTGATGGAGAGCCTGTGCAGTTTACTCACCTATTTCCTATTCAAATTTAATAAATAAGATTTTAAACTCAAGGTGAAAGTTCTCAGTAACATAACAAAACCACTGTGCTCCTTCACTAGCTGTAGATGATCTACACTTGAAGAACATAGGCTTGTCCTAAAGCCTAACGCAGCCTGATACCAGTAGGCTGAAGAATTGAGCTGTTCATTTAGGCTGGAGCTGCTAGTATACCACTCATATTTTTGCCTGAGGTATGTGATTCTATAAATTGCATTATGAAGTAGTATCACCGTTTTTCTTTCAATGTACACCCCCTTGAATAGGCTTGTAACGGGATGGCCCAAGCTACATGAAAGCAGTATGAGCAGAACATCCATCAGCAAGATGCTGAGTCACTTCTCCCCTCTTATCTAAGTGATTCAGGTGCTTAAAAAAAAAACTTGATATAATGGTAAATACAAACATGTTATGTCATTGTCATAAAAAAATTAGTAGCTTCCCTCTTTCTGCTGGAGTCATCATTCTTCTGGATCTCATAAATCCCTATAAGGCAGATTTCTTTAAAGTCCCCTTTCCAGTGAAAACCTTTAGTAATTGTACAAGGAAAAAAACTTTGTATATCCCCTTGTCTTCTTTGTTAAAAGCTGTAACTGTATTTACTGGAATGAGAAACAGAATTAAGGAAAAGCCAGTGACAATGTGGATGGTGAAGTAAATAAATTTGCTTTTAATATTAAAAACTGAGAATAGGTCTCCCACGTTCTGAGCTTATGGAAAAGATTACCTCCTTAATGCCCTTCTTCAGTTTCAGTAGAGCAGAATTTGTCCCATGACTGGAGAAATGCTGATTTGCAAAAACCACAGTGGGGAATTCAAGTTCTACATAATCCTCAGTTTGACTTCAATACCTCATTTCCAGCTTTCACTGAGCAGTAAGCACAGTCAACCAATGTACATCTCCAGGCTTTTCACAGCTTGATTCAAGCTGCCTTCAACTAACTACTTGCTCAAAGTGTGCATGTGGTGGATGGGTGTCATAACTTTATCTGCTTCAACCAGAAAGCACACTCAAACTTGGTTGGATTCAGTCTTTTTTAATAAATTAATGTCATTCAAAATACAGTGCCAGAACATGATGCAGCTGAACATGCTAGTACGGTTTGTCATGAAGCACCTGTGTTCATGTTAGGTTGGCGGCACCCCGCTACTGCTAGTGGTTCCTGGGATTAATGCCAGAGCAGCACTAGTCATCTGCTCTCCTGCACACAGAGCACAGGATATTCCTGAACAGTTTGCTCCCCCCCGCAAAGTAAAAAACCTGATATAGCTAAAGGATATCTATACACAATCACACTACAGTAATGCTTGTTATTAAATTAAAAGAAAATAAAGACCTGGTTAATCCACACTAAAACTTTGTTTTACAATGGAAAAATACATCAGCAGCAGGAAGTAATATACATGAGCCAAAGTTACTGTAATACAGAATGTGGAGACATTTACTGATTAAAGCTCCACATAGACCCGCACTATGAGGGCTGACAATTCCTATTGCAAGCCCAGCAACTTAAGTCCACACCTGGTAAACTACCAGCTGCTTGGAAGACCTGTATTCTAAATGGACAGGTATAAGTTAGTGAAAATAGAATACATGCACCTAATAATACAGCTTGACTGAACCTGCAGTCATTTTGCCCTGCATGTTACCATACAATGGAAGATCTACCCTTCCTACCACAGGTAGATCCATGGGATTTGTTTCTTTTCCTTTTAATGGCATTACTATACCAACATGAATATTAGTATTAAGTGCAGCACAGTCCTTTAATTAGGCCGTGCTGCCAATTATATAACTAGCACTTAAGTAGACTATCCAGAAGTAGTTCAAATGTAACTGGAAGATACTTTCAAAAGAGTTGTGACATCATCCTAGAAACAGTAACTACTTTTTTCTGAAGCTAATTTTCCTGAACCAAGACTTCATAGAACTAGAAATTCATTCTTTACACAAGTCAGATGCTTAAGCTCATGATATACATATATGTTTTCTCAATTATCAGATAATAGTATTTCAGATTATGGAAGCCTATCTGCTCATTTCACTGATTCGTACTGAATGGTGGCAAGTGTTAGGTAGGGCATGAAAATGCAACTCATGAAAGACAGGTTTGACATTTGTTTCCAGAGCTGTTCTTTCACGACTATTTCAAGATAACTGAGCACAGAATCAGTTGTGCAGTCTAATTTGGGAGCTATACAGGTGGTAAAGTAACCATCTCCCCATCCAGCTCAAATTCATCAGCTCCATCTGGGGAGAAGAGATATGTTGGAGGTTTCCATGGGGACTCTTCAAGGCAAGATGGATACAGCTTTCCTACAGTGCACCGGAAGTCTTTCCCCAAGTCCCATAGCACACGTTCAGATATATGCTGTCTTAGAAACCAGCGATCGAGTTCCAGGTCATACTGATAGGTGGCATATTTCGCTCTCTCATTCATGTGGGTTTCTCGTATAAAGACACATAAAGAATTAGAAATTACAACAGCTCTAACACATGGGTCAGAATACCGCTTGGCAGGGATATTAGCTGCCATTCTCCATTCATTTTTGTTCACATCGTAGATTTCCACAGTTACGGAAGACCCATCTACAGTACTGCTTGGGAGTCTTATACCAGAATTGCTGGCAATATGCAATCCACCAATATAGAATATTTTATCACCAAAAGCAGCAGCTGAAGCAAAACATCTACTTGTTTGTCGCATGGCCATTTCTACCCAAGCATCTGACCTGGGAAAATAGCAGTACATCAAGTTGTGTGCCATGACATAAATGCAGTTGTGAACTGCTACTGCTGTGCTCCACTGCCATGCACAAGGCAACGGGCTTACCATGGTCCACTCATCTTTCTCGGTATCATATCTCTCCACAGTTCTCCTGTTGAGTTCTCCGCCGACGCTGTCTCCTCCAATTGCATAAATGTATCCTTCACAGCAAACCAGAGATGGCTTTATACGAACAAAGAGCATCGGTGTCTTTGGAAACCACGTGTTTTGCTGTGCATCAAACCAGTAAAAGCAATTCACAGTTCTGAAGGCAACCTGGAGTTTGCTGCTTTTACTGTGATTGGTTTTTGTGTTTTTCAGAGGAACTTGCCCACCTGCTATGTAGATATCGTTATCAGGAGTTACGAGCGTCCCAACCTTATGCAAGTCAGCAGGAGGGTTGCAGAGTTTGTAAACTTTTTCTGCCTGGGGGCTATAACAGACAGAAGAAAAAAGACTACCAGGGTTTTCAGCAGCAGCTTCAATGAATATCATCATCTCCTCTTTTGTCATACCAAGTCTGGGCTTGAAAAACTTGGGCATTGATTTGTACAGTCCTTGTACCACCACTGATTTATCATTAGGCGGCAAGCCTTGAAACCAGGCTCTCTGTGTTACTTCTGAAAGTGCATCAATTCGGATTTGGCTAAGAACAGAGGACAAATACTGCGATCGTGATTCTGTGTTGTACTCCAGCCATAACATAGCAGCTTCACGAACTGTCTCTTCCTTTTCCACATTTAAATTGTCACTGCTTAAAATATCTATCAGTAGATCATGTGACAGTTGCATGAAAGCCTCCTGGTGGTACACAGCTGTGAACTTGTGCTCTACCATTCTTTTAGCACTCTGTTTTAACTCTTCACAGCTGAAGAGATCAGCAAAACTTAGCAGCCGCACACAATTTTCTGCATTAATTTTTTTGATTAAGTATTCTCTACACCTCTGTAGCACATCATCTACCTGTAATGCAAAGAAACACACTAAGTATTACTATCTATTCCTTCACATACCAGCAGCGGGTACAAGTACCTACATTTAGTGTTGAAAAACAGAGTTTAGGCCTGAAATGCTATCTATACACAAAAATACAGCAGTGACTTACTCAACTGATTCATACAGATCAAGTACATCACATGATTATGTTTGCCTGAGAAACTAATTATCTAAATGTTGGAAGTGCACTGTTTTACTTCCACCCTCCATAGGGGCCATAAACCAAGGAGGGACAGGTACATGAAACATACTTGGCAAGCAACTGTTGTCTATACTGAGCAAACTGAAATAGAGTATTTTGAAATGACAAAATAGAAAAGAATATTTTACAAGATAAAGAAAAAAAAGGTTCTGAGATTAGCAGCAGTTATTTCATACTCAAAATACAACATTCCTACCTGTAAGAAGCAGGCGGTTTCATAAAGCTGTTCTACCGTGCTGTCGCTTATTGCCAAGTTACCCGTGTATGCATAAGTTATGATAATTTGTAAAGTGGCTGCATCCACATTCCTCAGGTGTACATGTGTTTGTTTACTTTCACTTAGCCCACTCATGAACATGGCTCTGAAAAGAAATATACAGATTAAGACAAAGATCAACAGTAAGTACAGTAATCTTAAGTAGTCACTTATCACCTGTAAAGCTTCAGTGATCACACTCCAAAAGGTGACCAGTCTTTACGGTTGCCTGTTTACAGGTGTTTAGTGTTTACCTTAACCTACCATCTAGTATTTAAGATAAAAGCACTGTACAGAACATTCAAAAAGTACAATCAGTGCCTTCTGTAGAAATATTTTTATTTATGCAAACTCTTTTGTGTTAACCAGCAAGAAACTAACCATTTTAGGGTTTTAATTATAACATTTAAAACTTTTTTCTATATCAGGTGATTATAAGAGGGAAGAAACATCCTCCAGAAAATACATATGAAACATATGCAGATAAATTTTAGATCACTGACTGGCCAAGTGAGTATCAACTTCCCATGCAGCCTTGTAAAGGTAAGCAAGACAGTAAAAGTGCCAGGAGAGACTCCTCTTCACAGGAAAGAAGAGGTAGCTGTTAGGAGTATCTGACTCCAGTGTGTGCTTACACACTGCTGAGCAGCCTGTGCCGCAGTGGGGCTGCTGCAGCACAGTGTTCAAGCACAAAGATGGAAGGTGAGCTGGCTGCAGTCGTACACAATGGCTGGATCACGCTAAGAGATGCTTTTCTGTTCTTCCCCCTCTCCCCACAGCCTCCTTCAGGGCTATCAATTTTTCATAGTAAAACTAAATTTATGAAGCTGAGCATCTTTTTGTAAACCAAAGTAGAGAAGAAAAACAGAACATGACAAAACCACAAGCTTGATACTTCTTTTAACCAGTGCCAAAACCTCATTCCATAAATAATAAACAAACACATATGAGTAAGAGATCTGACTGCATATTCTAATGCAGCACACTGTGTGGACTCGTGACAGCTTCCCAACCTTACGATTAGCCACCCACATTAAATCTGGCCACATTTCCAGTGGCTGTTATTTTACAGACTGTTGGAACTATGTCATCTGCAGAAGGCCAAGAGCAATAATTGTTACCTACTGATCACACAATACTTGTTGCTAAATTATACCAGACTCATCTGAGATGAAAAAATTAACAAAAAAAAACTATCAGCTATGAAAATTTATGTGAAAGTAATAATCCTCAAATAATTCCCTGAAGTTATTCTCTAAATTCTATACACGACAGCAGACAAAACAGAGAAAACATTTTAGAATTGTTCTGTATAGTGGCCTATCTCAACAAGAAAACAGAATTTGCAAACCCTCCCTTGACTGAATAGGAAAGGAAAGTTATAATCCCTCCAGAGTGCATCAGGAAGGTAAAACACGCATGGATGCCACCAAGACTAGTTTCAAGCTTCAAAATTCCTTCCAGACGGACAGATTAATTATACTGCATTGCCAACAAAAAAATGATTAATTGTTGCAGAAAATTCATGGTGCTTCATCTTCTAGGACTTACTATGAAGGTATCTGCCAAAAGCAGTAGCACTCGACATATCTTCTTGATAAAAAACTTCTCAAGACAAAAGAACCAGGAGCTACCAAATTAGACACTGCAACAGCATCTCAGTGGGGAGAAAAAAGAAACAACCAAAACAAACAAACCACCCCACAAACCCCACCACCCATGCACAAAAAACGCCTACTGCACTGCAGCAAGACTCTCAGGCAAGAGAAGAGTTTCTGGCTTCTTTGCTGAGCAGAGAAATCCCAATGATTCAGAAAAGAAAGCCATGAACTTGCACAGCAATCCCTACTTTTAGCAGATGCTTCTGCCAAGAAACAGCTGATAAAAATTACAATGGAACTACCATAGCCAAGTTTCAAGAATCCCTTGCTACCCTACCTTGGGAAATAAAAAAAAGATTAAATATTTAAAGATTAAGTATGAAGAATAAGGAATTTACTCAAGCTCCCTAGAGAAAACAACTCATCACAAGTGTGATTTTTTTTTTCCAGTTATTGTAAAAACTATAGAGCCTATCCAGATGTGCTGGTGGTAATTTTCTTCACAGTAGCTAATATGGTACTATGTTTTGAATTTGTGCTGAAAACAGTATTGATACTACAGGAATGGTTTAGTTATTGCTTAGCAGTGCTTACGTGGAGTCAAGGCCTTTTCTGCTTCTCACCCCACCCTACCAGAGAGCAGGCTGGAGGTGCTCAAGAAGTTGTGAGGGGACAGCTGACCCCAACTGACCAAAGGGATATTCCATACCATAGGACATCATGCTCAGCATATAAAGCTGGGGGAATAAGTAGGAAAGAGGGAGGACTTTGAGTTACAGCATTTTGTCTTGCCAAGTAACTGTTACACGTGATGCTTTCCTGGAGATGGCTGAACACCTCCCTGCTGATGGGAAGTAATGAATGAATTCCTTGGTTTGTTTTGCTTGTGTGTGTGGCTTTTTCTTAGCTTAATAAGCTATCTTTTATCTCAACCCACAAGTTTTCTCACTTTTACTCTTCTGATTTTCTCCTCCATCCCACCAGTAGAGGAAAGTGAGTGAGCAGCTGTGTGGTACTCGCTGGCTGCGGTTAAACCACACCACCAGAGTAAATCACCAAGATGCTGGAAAATTTCTTTTACTCTTTTGGTCTTGGCAAGTAATGACATTTAGGTTTTTTACTTCACAGATTTTTAAAACTCTCCACAACACATTCATTGTTAATCAATTAATATTATGCTAAAAACCAGGTATCACTGATTTTCTAAAATTAACAGATCCTATTTTGAATGCTTACCTGAAATACGAGCTGCACGTTGCAAGAACCATCTTATGACAGGGAAATTCAGTGCCCTCAACAATCAACACTATGTCAGTTAGCAACTGCTGTTCATAAAAGAATTTTAACTGCTCCAGCAAGGATACAGCATACTCTGTATTTATCTGCCTCTCGTCCTGGGTAGACATGACTGTATTCCATTAATATTTCCAGGACCAGAGAGAAAAGTCAAGATCTTTTTGCCAGACAAAGGTCAGTTGAATGTTTCTGAAGCAACAAGGGAAGAAACGGCAGGAGGTCTGTAGCCTTCAGAAGTGATACTGATAAAAAAAGGCTGGACTGCTGAATCAATGTTTCAGACTTTGACCTACTATTAGGTCATCATGCTTTGACTTGATGTCACAATCTGTTCAGAGACTTTCAAGAATATCTGCAGAGCTCCTGTTGAGATCTATGATGCATCAAATGAATGAGCAAAGGTGAAGTCTGAGGTAGATTTCGTGGTAACATCTCGTGAGCAGTGGCTGTACTTGAATGACTGAAAGCAGGAAAATAAAATTAAAATTAAAACCTTTCACAGATACCCCTTTAAAGCAATTGTCCAACAAGCTTATTTCTAAATTAGTACTTAATTACATGCACAAAAACTCTTATTGAGAATAAAAAAGTTAAAATGACAGAAGTATCAAAGAACAATAAAAAGCAGAAGAGGTTGTCCATTAATTCTCAAGACCTAAACCCATGAATTTAGATAATTTATTTCATCAACACAGCTTCTAAGACCAGAGAATTAAAATGAGGTTCAGGAAGACTTTATTCCTCTTCCAAGAATTACCCAGTTTTTCCACTAAGTACACCTGTGCATTTCCTTCAACCACTGACAAGATATTCAAGCATCTTTTTCTGCTTCTGTATTTTTGTCTACTTAATGTTTACCAATATTAGGCCACAGAAAATATAAATGCAGATTCTTCAACATTCCATCATTTTCCAGCTAAAAACTCTCAACATCATCGTCAACCCATTTAATCTTTGGCATTCTACTAGAAAAGAAGCAGAACTGGAAATAAGCATTAAAAAAAACCCCTAACAACCTATATTCCGAATGCTTATTTGATTCACCATCTCTTCACATTCCATTTTTTCCTCCTGAGTCACTTCCATACAGCCAGGTAAGCATGACCACAGCAGCAGGAGAAAACAAAAATGAGATAACAGAAGCAAAGGGATGCTGGAATAGCAGGGGTCAGAACACTTGGAGTGGTTATAAAGCATTGACCACAAGCTACCAAAGTCTGTTTTCTTGTTTGGACATTTCTCCTTCTCTTAAAAGTGGGTCAGGTTTTATCCGACAGAAACATAATTAAGAATGGGATAGCTGTGACAGTAAAAACACCATCATAAAGGACACTACATCTATCAAATACTTTCAAGGTTTACTTAATCTTGTGCTGTTCTTTCACATTCCAAACTAGGGACACGTGTGTCTAATGTCTTAAGCCACCACTGTCATTATAGTTCATCATGAATGGTGGATGCAAAAATACCTTACTTGAAACAACATACTTGAAATTCCATACAAAACTGCATATTTTAGTGCAAGATGAAGGCTGGGGAAATACCTGCCAGCCATATCAAAGATCTGCTATTTCAACAGAGCCTTGCCTGTAATACAACTCAAAGACAGCTGTCTTTTAACATTCCCTGACTTGAAACAGATATGCTTAATTAATGGCACTTTAATTACTACTAATTTAGTGTCACTGATCTTTTTCAGTGAAGAAATAAACAGGAATCTCAAACTCTTAGTTTTCACTGGTTGTTTAACTGGAAAACAGTCAAAATAATCACACCCAGTGTTCACTGTTTGTTCAGGTGAAGCCAGTTAATTAAGAAAAACAGAAAAGTCGTTGATATGTGGGGAAGGAAGAAGGAGAGCTACTATCTGCTATAACATATATTACCATAAGTATTGACTTTAGACCTTCAAGTTTCAGGTTAACTAGTGAAATCACTAAACCACAAGTATATTAAGCATATACAAAGATAGTGCTCATCTAAACCAATGACCTTCTGCTTCAAGTCCCAGCTTCTTTTCACCAAATTAGTATGCATCTTATCTCTGCATCACTGACCACTATCCTGGTTATCTGATAACAGCTTGACATGCAACCTAATCCATTGAGAGATTTTGCACTGAACTTTAAATGGCTCCAGAGACACGCAGACTTCCTACGTGTGTTAGGCCCACAGAAATAAATAGCTCATGGCTCTACTGGTATCCTGGGTCTCTCTAAGGCATTGTTTTTCCTGACTTAGGAGTAAAGTTTCAAGAACAATACAAGCCGGTGGATTAAGCTCTGTTCAGGCAGAGTATTAGAGCTACTAGGCTTTAGCAAAGGAAGTAATTGATATCATAACTTCCTATTCTGATGTAATTTTAAAGAATATACATCTTCAGAAACAGGAAAAAAGAGCAAAACTGCTATGCACTGTTTCAGTCATTAGCTAACAGAACCAGCCAAGGACGCCATGGAGAAATTGACATACACCTGCTAGTAAGATTAAAGACATTTTTGGCAGCATGTGGCTGACAGTCAATAACTGAAAAAGCAGACCTGTTCAACAGAACATGAGTTGAAACTGTGAAAGTAATTACTATAAATAGCTGGAACATTTGAGTATGACCCTCAGAAGCAAAAAAGATTGAGGAGATGACAAGAGCCTTGTTGCAGAACATTTACGTAATGTGAACCACCTTTGAACTGTAAATTTACAAAGCTGGAGTCCTTGGTTTACAAGCTGAGCTGAAACCATCTCATCTCCATGATGTGCCCCCGGGAGGTGCCCATGGTAGGAACATGCTGCATACATGATTCCTGTTTTTCACATCCACACTGTGTTTTGCTACCAATGATAACCATTCTCTAAAGAACAAAATTTTGTATTTGTCACAAAGTCAGGAGTCACATCCCATCCCCTTCTGGTGGAACCACACTAAATACTCTTCAGTTATTTATTGTTACAAATACATCAAGGATCTCTGAATTTCTGGTCTAAAATTACCAAAATTTCTATTGTCATTTGCCCCAGATAAGTGAATCTGTTCAAAACATTAGGATAAGTGCTGTGGAACATCACTTTGTGCCTGGAAAATCATCCAAGACTACCAACCTCTCTCATACCTCTCTGAAGTGTTTAAGACAATTTTAAAGGAGATACTCTCCTCACTTTAGAGGCTAAAAAATTGAGGCACTGAAATAAGAATCAGCTTGTCCAAAGCCACATACTTGCCAAAGAACTCCAAGAGGCTCAGTAACATTAAGTAACAGGTTGAAAAGAAGCTTTTTTTTAAGTAATTATTCCTTTTAGCTTGAGTAATGTTAATGAGGTGGCTTTTAACACTTGCTCATGTACTTCAAATCTGGATGAGACCATTCCAAGAATTAGTCATCAAATGTTAATGAGTTAAGGGACAGGCTATTAATTGCCTTCCTTGAATCCGTTTCTCTTCTGAGGGCAGGCAAAGATGATAGAGATACATACTGCACTACACACACATGGAAGTGTTAACACTATACTTCAATGTACAGCATGGAATAAGTACATTGACCATTTCCCATTTAATTAGTAGGGAAGCGTATAAGATACAGAGATATAATATTCCTCAACTGGACTAATTCAGAACAAAATTTGCCTTTTTCCAAATTATAACGGCAAAACAAGATATACAGACATGCCTTTTTGTTGTTTTTAGATATTTTGATACAAGGAAAATAAATACGTTCTTCTAGAAATCCTGTTAAGTCTGCCAGATTAGATGCCTAACTTCCAATAAAATTCTGGGAAACACTTAAAGATCTATGAAAAGTCTCACAGGTTCCTATCTGCATCTTCAGCCATCTAAATACCTCTTGAATTCTAGCTTCACTAATGACAATTCACACCTCAATAAACCTGTATGTTTGGAAGAGAAAGGAAAAAACAACCACCAAAACTTATTTCCCTGGACATTCAACTTATTAAATCTGGCTTCAACTAATTAAAAAAAAAAAGCTTTCAATACTACTTTTGTGCACTTTTAATCAAATTCCTATTTCCATCCAAGGGCAGCTTCATACAAATCACAAGTAAAAACACGTCTAAAGAAGCGAGTCATTTGCTATTTTTAACATAATAAAATGTCAGAATTAAGAACCAAACAACCGTAAGCCAAACTACACAAGCGTGAATGTGTGTAGAGATAGCAGTCCTCCCAGCTAGCAAAGAAAGTACCAAGCTCAGGCACTTAGTTACTATTAAGGACATGATGAGTTACAAACCAACATGTTTCAAAATGATTATACCAACTAGTAGCAAGGAGGAATACAAGTACTAAGAATGATTAAAATCAATTATGTAAATCAATACACCTAGCCAACAGATCTCAAAGATAGGAAAGAAAGAAGAAAAGGGAGTTGGAAGCTCTAGATTCTTGAGTAATGTATCAAATTTGCGTCCTTGGCAGCAAAAAATAAATAGGTAATTGATGAAGCAGTTCCAGGCTTGGAAGTTTTCCTCTCTTCTAAAGCCATCAAAGGTGTCTTTGATAGCACTGCAGTCCAGAAACCTGAGGACATCAAGGAGATTCTAATAAGGCAACATGAATTTTCACCAAAAAAAAAGGACCGATTTATTCCTACAATGTTATCATCTGGAAAATTACTATGCACTTGGAAGCTACTACTATTTTCCACACATATTATTCTTGGGAGGCGAGTTACAACTTTGAGTTAGGTGAGCTTTCTGAAACTACACAGAAGCTGGAGACTAGAAGTGTCAGACTCCACGCTAACAACGTGTGGTCACAATGCACTCCTCATTACCCGTTTCTTTCCTGTTTTTCTGCTCCTAAAGGAAGTTATACACTAAAGGAAATACCTGCTCAGAAATAAAATTAGCACAAGATAAACCAACAACTTAACTTGGCAACCAGCCTTCTATGCTGAGCACAGGTAGTTTCCATCCCCAAGGGCGTTTCTGTTTTGTGGAAAGACTTGACCTGTTTTGGAAAATTAATCTTTGAAAAAAAGTGGGCCATAGATGTCTCCAGTAAGATACAGCCACGTTATCATGTATGTACATAAAAGTGGGGGTCTTTTCCAAACTCTAGGATGTTAGTGAAGCCAGTCTGTTCTATTTAATGACTTAAATTCCAGTTCACAAATATGTCACTCCCTCAAAATATTCACTATGTGATTACGTTCAACTATAAATTGAAGCATTTCTAAATTAAGAAATTATATTAATAATTAATGCAGCTTAATAACCACAAGTTAGTTTCTCAAAGCTTAAGAGTCTTCTAATAGATATCTTATTCATGCATATACAACTTATTCTCAAAATGCAACAGCCACTAAATTAAGGAATAGAAGTTTTAGGATTTGTACCAGTTCTGGTCTGTTCCATAATCACATGAGGAAAACAAAAAAGGCTGCCTCAAAAAAAAAAAAACCCAACAACAACCACCTATCCAAAATGTAGTCAAAAAAACACTAAACAAGCAGCAACATCTTATCTCCTGCTTTGGTCTCTTCCTTCAAGATGCTAATTACACAGCACTGAGTTTAATGAGACCCTTTTACTCCATACACAAAAATAATGAGGTAAAGAAGCGTGACACCTATACCCAGATCATAAGACTACAAGATTTACACATCTGAGTATCTTAGATATTAAAAATTACCTATTCTTCCTAGTACATTTATGAGAAACTGAACTAAGTTGATTGCATATTTTAATGCTCTCCTAAATACCTCATCTTAACAAAATTCATGTAGATGCAGCCCCAGGTAAGATCACAACAGCATACAGCCTTTCAGATCCACTCTGATCACAAGGAAACATAGAAAGCCAAGCTGGGGCTTTGCAAGGAAACCTCAAAAAATGCAGATGCTAACTACAACACAAATCCATTTCTAAATCATAATTAAAGGTATTTCAAAGGCAGCAGGTATCTAACCTGTTCGTAACAGATATAATACTAAAAACTGGAAGAATCTTAGGCATGCAGACAGCTAATTTTGAAGCTATACTATACATATATTCAGTCTATAAAAGTTCACGAATAAATTTGACTCTTCAAATCACCATGTAAACACTGAAGCCCACCCTTGGTCGCTGTAGGTACTACTACTACAGACACACACACAACTAGACATCTCAGCAAGGAAAGGTGGGCAGTTAGAATACCACTACAGTATTGTTCTCCTAGAAAACTTCATCGTGTCTCTAAAAAAAAAACAAAAAAACCAAGTTGTAAACATCACAACCTGTACAGCTGAAGAGAGAACACATTTTTCTTCCTGTTCCCGACACCCAGGAGCGCCGTCCCATCCCTCTGTGGCTTTAATGCCTTTCTCCTTCCCTAAGAAGCTCCTTACCAGCCCCAAGGAAGGGGGCACGTTCCTGCAGCGGGAGCACCACCGCTCCCCGGGGGTCGGGGCCTGCCCCACCGCGCTCCCCCCCCCCCTCCTCCTCCCAGCTCTCCCCAGCTCCACCACGCCACGAGCCGGCGCCGGCCAAGGGCGCGGAGGCGGCCCCAGCAGCCACCTCGCCTTCTTCTTCGGGCTGCCTCCGCCGCGGCTCTCCCGCCGGTGTCCAGCGGGCCCGAAGCCGCAGCTGCCGGGCCGGGAGCGGTCACAGGTCGCAGAGGGAGCAGGCAGGAGCCGCACCCAAGCCGGCGGTGGGAAGCGGCAGGCTGCCGCAGAGCCTCCCGAGGGCCGCCCCGCCGCCCACTACCAAGGCCCAGGACCCTCGCGGCCAGGGGCGGCCTACCCCCACTCCAGCCCCGCAGGCCGCCGGCGGCGAGGAGACGGGAAACGGTCCCACGACCGCGCCAGACAAGAGCCGCCGCCATCCTCCCCCTTCCCGGGACAAACCTCCGACCGCTGCTTCCTCTTCTGCCTCAGCGTCCCGAGCAGGGGCGGCCAGGGGCGAGGGGGGCCGGGAAGCAGGGGAAGGGAAGGATAAGGAGGATCCGGTCTCCCCCGGGCTGCGGAGGCGGCCACTAGACGCGCAGGCGCGCTGCCTCCCGCCGCCTCATCCCCCACAGCACCACCGCCGCCGCTCGGCGGCCGTTACGACGCGCCGCGCGCTGCCGGCCTCTCCTGCGCGTGCTCGGAGGGGCGGGGTGAACCCCGCACGCCAGGCCCGGCGCCTCGTCCCGCCTCCGCTTCCTGTTCCTCTCCCCCGAGCCACCGCCCCCGCCTACGCCAGCGCCAGCGCGCCAAGCGGCTCCGGCGCTTCCGGCAGCGCAGGCGGGGCAGGAGCGCGTCCCCGGGAGGAGTGAGTGCGCCTGTGCGCTCCGCAAACGGCGCAAGGCGCGCGGGCGGGCGCAGCACCCCCTGCTGGCAGCAGCGGCTCGCTGCAGCGCGGAGGGTTGTGTCTCTCTCGGCCCGGTCCGTCCCGCCTGCCTGGCGCCTCCTTTTTTCCAGAGTCCCTTCCGCGGGCTGAGGTAACCGCGCAGCTGGGGCGGCCGCCGGCCAAACGCGGGGGCCCGGGAGGAGAGCCCCGCCTGCGCCGTGAGGAAACGCCGCCTGAGGGTGGTGGGGCCTTCAGCCCGCCGCTGGAGGGAGGCGGCAGGGCCGGGGGCGGAGAAGTCTGGCCCAAAGGAGAGGAAAATCCTGAGGACAGGCAACTTTTTAAAAGCCAGGGAGTGCTTTTTTTTTTTTTTTTTTTTTTTTAATTTCCCTTTGGGTCCATCCACCAAGACAAAGACTAGAAATTGAACTTAAAAAAAAGTGAAAGCTGAATCTGATGCCTGCAAGGGTTAAAGATTCAAAACATCCCAAACAAATGACACAAGTGACACAAATTACAGGTGACCTGCACACAAAGCGCAAGAGATGCTGGGGATGAAAAATAAAAGCTTTGATTTGAGAAGTTGGTGCACAGCAAGATCAGTAATCCTTCCTAGGTGTTTTATAATTTGTGCCTTAGTGCAAAGGACAAGTTAATCTGAACATTACAGAAAAAAAAACACAACAGGAATTTCCCAAGCTAGCAAGGTAAACAGTCTCTAAGCATCCACACCTCTTTGGGGTTTTTTTGTCACTCATCCACTTGCATAGTGCATCCCTTGTGCTTTTTTCTCTCTCCGTGCTCTGTTGTTCAGAGATGGGAAGTCGTGAAGTGGCCCCTCAGGTTCTCATCTCCTGTAAAGACCCAGGGCAGAGCCAAATTACAGCCTCGCACTTCATAAATTTCTGTTACACATGGTAGAGCGAGTACACTGGACAAGAATAAGTGCTTCCCTTGCTCATGTGGAAAGAGCATTACGGTTGTCAGTCTGCTTAGCCGTGTTAGGATGGAAGAGCTCCCTTACTCAGCACTGAGCAACTGGTGAGCTTTAGAAACAACTGTAAACTTTGCCTTGTATTGTCTGATTTTTTTTTTCCCCTACAAAAAGTGTCTTTAACAGTAGTCTCAAACAGAAGATTGGTAATTATAGAATCACAGAATAGTTTGGGTTGGAAGGGACCTTAAAGATCATCCAGTTCCAAACCCCCTGCCGTGGGCAGGGACACCCTCCACTAGACCAGGTTGCTCAAAGCCCCATCCAGCCTGGCCTTGAACACCTCCCTTTTTTTAAACATAAATTCTAATGTTACAGAAGGGAAATACTGGATTCACTTAGGGATGCAGCTTAAATGTCTGCAAGAGGAGACAGCAGCTTTCTGTACAACCAGCTGAAGGCTTTTACTACTCTTCCTATCTTCGTGTTTTGATTCTCCCTCCCACGCACTGATGGAGAAAGGGCCCCACCTCCCTGTGAAATGAGCCTCAGGTGGAAGGGGGAGTGGACAAGCAGCAGCTGTCTGCCATAAAGACGGTGAGCTGAGGACTTTGGTAGTTTCTTGCTGGGCTGTGAACAGCAGCAGCAGCATGGACACTAGTTCTGAGGGGCCCTAAGGGGGCAGAAACAGCTTAGTTTTTGTAGGGCTGTTTTTGTTGGGGGTTTTTTTCTGCTTCACTGCATTGTTCTCTCTCAAAGGTTAAAATAACTCCGGGAGCTTTGACCTAGGAGAGTGGAGGGAGTCTGTAGGCTTTTTGGCGCTTACAAGAGTTGATTGGGCCGCTCTAGATGGAAAGTGAAGAGGGTTCCAGTATTCCTGAAAGCTTTCTGAAACTCTAGGCTGAACTGTGTGCTAGTCTATAACAGGTCTTGAGCTCATTTTTTTTTTCTGTAGCTATGAAGTGTTTAAGTTTTCTGAAGAGTTGAGCCCCAGTCTTTTTTTCCTCTGTGGTCACTAGATCTGTCTTCTCTGACTTCTTTTCTTCTTGTGTGACAGGGTTGTGTCACTTGCATGGGTTAGAATGGGCTGAGCTTTGTGTATTAGTTAACTAAGGAAATACATAAGTGTGGGAGGAAGCTCTGTCCTGTGAATGTTGTATGGCTTTGAATGTGAATGTATGCATAAGGATTTTACTTGTTTTTATTACCTATCACTTAGTTTAAGCCCAGGAAGCCTGGTGTTACTGGAATATTTATTGTGGCTTATTAGCTGTCATTGTTCTGAAGTATGTTATAAAGTAAAAGTTCTGGATTAATAGAGGTCTTACTGTGATCTGAAATACAATGTGTGTGTTGGCATTAAGGAGTGTTCTTTACAAAGAACCGAAGTTCTTATTGTGGGAAGCCTTCTACTGTTTGATTTGGGGTTTTTTTGAGGTCTGTTGCTGCAGGCTAACTAACTGAAGGCTAGTTTTAAATTGGCTGGAATACTACTTGCATAGATGTGTGTATATATAAGACCACACTAAAGTTACTTGTCCTGTGGCTTTAGAATGTGTTATATGATTGACTTGAAGTACTAATATTGAGAGCTGCATGTAAAAGCTTGTTTAGCAAAGGAGAACTAAAATCTTCTACCTTGATAGTAATGTCAGTCTTCTAATTGCTGTTTAGAAGACAGTTTTCTTCTAGAAAGATCTGGTTTCATTGGGCTGGGAGAGGAATGTCTGCTGAATTCTGACAGAGCATAAAAGTCATTAAGTCATATAGCTTTTAAAGTGGTTAATCCTGATCATTTATCTCTTTCAGTATTAAAAAAAAAAATGAATACTTCCTCAGCTTCAGAAGGTGGATCGTATTCCACAAACCACACCAGACCCTTTTTTTATGCACAGTCAACAGTACAACAGCCTTTTCCAAATCCATGGTACTTCAATCATGCATACAGTCCATACTGTGTACCTGCTCCAGGTAAGGTAAATGAGAGCTGGCTGTTGTAGCTTTGCTTAGTAAGTTTCTGCTAGATTGGAGGAAACAAAAGTGTATCTGTGTTAACAAGCTTCTTGGGAGTTTAAGGTAGAATTAATGTAGTGTTTTGGTTGTTGGAGATCTGGTTTAGGAAGTGTTAATTAAATTTGTAGTTTGTATGCTGGAAAGCATCCATTTCTGGAGAATGGAAAGTAAGCAAAATGTTAAGTAATGATTATCCTACAGACACAGAGCTCTAGAATATGCCTAACAATTAATATGTGTGTGTATATATATGTATATTAGTTCCAGTATGTATTACAGGTATGGATGAATATAAACTTAAAAATCCAGACAGAAACAATATTTTTAGAAGTTAACATGGGTATACCATTTATCTGGTACTTTTTTCAAAGACAATGCTCTAGCATAGTCCATAAAATAGCAAAAAAGTACAGAAAGATAATTGGTATATGTTCCAAAGAATAAAATTAAGCTGTGGTTAGAGTGTAGCTCTCCAGATAAGCTGTTCTATTCTTTTTCAGGTTCTGCACCATATTTACTTCCAAGCATTGACAGGTGGAGTGTCTGACTTAGCTATGTGTCTGATCTTGTTGCTGTCCCTGTGTATGCAAGCAATTATTAATGACTTATTTCAGAAAGAAGACTTATTTGTCTTTTTTTTTATCCCCAATGTCTAGGCTTTCGAAGTGGAAATCCCTATTTTCCATGTTATTCTGTTGCGCTTCATGACTATCCTGGATTTTTTGTTCCGCAGCATCCGATGCATACAAGAATTAACAGAAGGCCTTATTTTAATGCTCCCCCCCACTCCCCTATGTTTTATCATGCAACAAGATTTAGACACTATAGTAGCCCTGGGAGAAAAATGGAGACAAAAGAAACACAGACAGATCCTAGACAGCCTGAAAACAAGCAGAAAAAGGATGAAGATAGCTGTATAGAAACGAAAGGCTGTGATGCAGGAAATATGGCCTGTGTTTCTTCTGGTATAGGTACAGAGACTGAAAGTACTTCAGAAAAACAAGATTCATCTGGATCTTCCATTGTGGTAGACAGAGAGTTTCATAACAAGAGCCCTTCCAGCTCTACGCAGTATAGAAATCTTCCTACTGGAAGCTATGCCTTTGAGAAGGAAGAAGTGAGGATAGAATATGGAAATGGCTCTCCAGCTATTCAACTGTGGAAGTCCTTTAAAGAAACTATCCCTTTGTATGATGTGGCAAGTGGTAAACCAGTCCCAGAGAATATAGTGCAGCGTGATTTATTTTCTGTTAGCTCATGTGAAGGAATGATATATGGCCCTCGTGAAGGGGAGAAAGTGGTGCCAGGAGCTTACTTAGATGATAGAAAAGGTGGTCTCATCTCAAAACAGGGTGTTGAAACTGGGCATGAAAGAGAGGCCCAAAATAATGAAGCAAAGCTGGATGCGGAAAAGCAGATGAATACATCTCAACAGGCAAAATCCCTCCTGGGTGAAAACATGGCAGTGCAAATAGCAGAGTTGCCAAGAGCTGTTAGTGTAGACCAACCAGTGGTAAAACAAGATGTGGCAGCAGCTAAGAAATCAAGCTCTAAAAAATCTATGGTCTCAAAAACTTCTCAAGAAGAGCTGAGCTTTATTCAACAAGCAGGAGTACTTCCATCTAGTATGGAGGTAATGACTGACTTGAGTTTTCAGCAGAAAAAGCTGAATCTAAGCCACAGCGCAACCAATGAAAGTCAAACCGATAAGAGTATTTGGTGTGATGAATCAATTGAGAAGTACGTTCCCTCTAACAGTTGGCTGGCTTGTTTGGACAGTATGGATGCAAACTGTACCTATGATGCTTCCTTGTCACAAAGGAAACGTCAAAGTGTACTCAGTCTTTCTTCTGATGACGTGTCCTCTAGAGAAGAAGGCTCATCAATTGATAATGCCCCAGTGTCTTATTTTGTCCCTGACTATGTGCTTCAGAAAAGCATGTATACTTTCCAGAAAAGTACAGAGGGCTTAGAGAAAGAGAAAATTAAAAGTGGTGGGTCCCTCAATGAAGATGAAGTGGTAGGAAGGGAACAGACAAATAGCTTGAATGACCAAGATGTCAAAAACTCTTCAACCGTGAAGATCACAGAGGCTTCCAATAAAGGTAGAAAGCTGGGAGCCCTTTGTAGATCTTCTAGTTGGAAAAAAATCAATTCTCTCAAGAAAAAAGCAGTTAAGAGTTTGTCAGAAGTTGAGGACTCTGAAGAATACTCTGTGAGGGGAGAGGAGGAAGATGAAGATGGAGGGGATGAGGAAGATGTGGATGACATGGATGAAATAGAATTTTTCTTTCCAGAAGCCACTTCATATGGAATCTTGACACCTAGCAAAGGAAGTTTCTACCGAGTTGGCCAGAGAGTGTTTTGGAAACCAGCTAAAAATGCTATACCAGCTCAATTAATTAGCTGGCCTGCTCAAGAGAAAATAAAAACTAGGTGTGGCCCTGGTGAAAACATTGGTGTAGCTTACAAGCCAAAGCGGAAAGAACAAGATGAAGTTGCATATGATGACTGTGGGTATTATGGAAGAAAGAGGCCTACGGCAAGAAGAGAAGAACTTGAACACCAGCGAATGCTACGGAAATTCTTGGGAGGTAAGCTTATTGCTGAGGGCAAAGTCCTGCTTAATAGAACTCACAAAGAACACCTAACTGCAGTTGCCAATTGTAGTTTGAACTACTGGGAAGACTGGAGAATGTTGTAGATTTGTGTTTGGCTTAGAGCCAGAAGTACTACAGAGTATTTTTTTTTGCTGCCATTTTTTACCCATTGCATGAGGATTTTGCGCCATCACAGCAAGGAGAGAATTTTGCACAAACTCTTCTTTGAGTTAGATTTTATATACTTAACTTTCTGAAATTAGTGGTAATTTATTAATTTGAAAATATTAAGGTTGTTTGAACTACATTTACCATTGTTTAATAATATTTTGGAAACTTGACAATTAAATTCATATAAACATTCTGACTTTCCCATCCTAGGCCTGTGTTAGGTGGATTAAACAGGATTAACTTCACTGTAATCTGGTGGCCATACCCGAACTTCTCTGCAGAAGAGGAGTCAAACCATTAATTTTTTTATATTGTAGCTGCTGCTCTCTTACTGTTAGCAACAAAACATTTGTGGCAGTTTCATAAAATCAGTGTGAAATGATATTAAATTTGATCTAGAAAAGAATGTTTTATTTACTTAAAGGTAGATATTAGTAGAAATAGGTTTAATCTAAACTGAGAATAAGCAGAGTTAGCAGCTCATAATGGGTTATGTGGGTACTTCAGTAAGTGGCTGATTCTTAGTACTGTCTTGTACTGTGGAAGACATCTAAAGTAGGGTGATCTAATAACAGGCTTAGTGTTCTTAAACTGTTTTTTTGTACGAAATCTGTAGACTTAAAGCAGCTTGTAATTTTTGTCAAGTGTGGTCTCCAGAAAACTATGATTTTATTTTCATAGCCTTATTAGATTAAGTAGCTAGCTTTGCATTCTGACTTGTGGATCAAACAGTATAGTAACATGAGCAAAATGAAATACTGACCTTAAATCAACTTTTTTTTATTAGGAAGGCTGTTAAGGGAGAATGTGGGGATATCACCTGAAGAGTACTGGATTAGAAGTGGTGCTAAACCCAAATTTACCAGCCAAATACATGGTAAGCTCTCCCCCCTGGCCAAGAGCAAAGAACAAGGTATAATTTATTTCCTCAATGCATTTCTGTTCTTAAGGAGTATTCAAAAGGATATGATATAAATCAGCAAGCTTATAATATTTGGATAGGGTTTGAAAATAATCAAACTAATTCTCATTGCTCTGATCCTGAGGAAATGCCTGTCGGTACTTCTCAGGGTATACTTATATCCTACTTAAACATGAGAATAGGGATGCATTTTAGCTACCTTTTTTTAAAGGTACCATGGGAAATCAAAGCATCAAATACTTTGATCTGGCCAAGCAAAGCCCTTACTTGTGCAAAGTTGCTACTGCTATAAACTGCAGTATTGATTCTGTACCTCACATAATGCTTCTCTTGAGTGCAAATGCAGTGGTAGTTCCTCATCTTGATGAGGAGATAGATAATATAAGAAGTCATGTGTGATAACTATGTAGGCCAATGTTCAGAGAAACTAGCATGGACCAACAGTTGCCCCACTACTGCTAAAAGATGTCTGAGGCCAAATCACCTTGATGTGGTTAAGGAAAAGATTAATAAATCAAAGTTTTCTCTAACAAAGTAAAAGGTTAGATAGTTTCTATATCTTTTTTTTCTGAAGCAGAATGTTTTTTTTCTTTACAATTAAGGTCTACTTTGAGTACAAATCTGTTTCTAGATGCTCTTCAAGGCTGTTTCTTGTTGTAAGTGTTGTGACAGCTACAGAATTTGCTGTAGTCTGAGTATTGCTACTTGCCTGGGTCACACACTTTCAAGAATCGCATGATCAGTCTTTCAAGTAGTGAAGGGTGAGGTTATCTTCATAAGACTGACTTCTCTTCAGTTTGGTGATAATATACATCAGGTTCCCTGTATCAACAGCCCAGTAGACTAAAGTGTATTCCTTAGAGTTCTCTCTGCATTGCTTTCCTGCTTGATTATGTTGGGGTTTTGGATTTGCCTCCTGCATTGGAGGCTTTCTATCAACAGACTTCAAAATGTTGTGGGTTTTTTATGCTAGCCTGGTCTATGCATGCTGAAAACACTTTACTTTAGCAGCACATTTTTTTAGCTCCTTACAACAATTAATAGAAATAATCAAAAAGTTGTAAAATTCTGTTACCTTTAACTTTCAGCATGCCCCTTCTAAGTCATAGATGGGGCAGCATACAGAGGATGTTTGGCCTATGTGTTACTCCCTGCTTTTTCTTCCCCTTCCAGACTATGTAGTTTAAACAAGTTATTGCATTCAGTATTAGGAAGCAGGGAATTGGTTTCTTCTGAATGATGTTCATGCCAATGAATGCCTCAAAAGTGCCAGTAAATTGCATCCTTTTTAAAATGTAGCTTATCTTAGGACTGGTTTCTTCAAACTTAAGTGCAATGCGAGTAAGGAGGTTTGGCTGAACAAGATATGTTGCTTTAGCAGTAAGATCATATACCTCATTTGACTTCTTGAACTGTGTACCTGTGGTGCATAACTTTAAGAGGTCTGAAGAATTGAGTCTTCTTTCTGAAAGACAGTGGGTGAGTTGGGTCACTTGGACAGCTATCACCTAGTCTTGAACACTTGAAAAGTGAATTGGAGTAGAATTATCCAACTCTCACTGGCTTCTTTTTTGCAACACTAACACCTATCCAAGTTGTGACTTAAAATTCATCCAGAATTGTGGTTAGTGATTAAATATTGTAGATGTATAAGACTGTTGCTTGACATACGTAGGGTCAGTTTTATCTGCCACTAAGACGGGCATATAGAGGGGAAAGGAGAGAGAACATAACAGACCAGTTGGGGGAAAGTCAAGCTTGAATTTGCTTTAGGACTATGCTTTGGAGAAATAACACCAGTTGTATCTTGTTATATAGGGTGCCCTCCTTTGGTTAAACCAAAGAAGAAAAGAATAGGCAAGCCACCTTCTAAACGCAGAGACACAAGATGTGAGGTGGAAGAAGTGCAGGAGATGCCTAAAACTACTGTACGCAAAGGTTAGTATGCAGTGACAAGCTACAAGAGTGACTGTTACAAGCATTTTTTTTCATTACTGTCTTGGAGTAATGGTTCTTGGTTTGAACTGCAAGGATAGCTTGTTAAATAATAGCAAATGCTATATATGCAGACAAGATGAGTGTGGGGGAAAAGCAAGATAAACTTTGAACACTTAACTCAGCTTGCCATGAATACCATTGTAGCTTTGACCAGGTTAGGTTCCTTCTCTTTATTTAAAGGAAGAGGTTGAGTGAGGGGGGGACACATCATCAAACCCTGTTTTAGTCTAGTTGCTCTTCAAACTGTTCTGCTACCTTTTTTTAAATGTTGCGACCTGTGTCACTTTGCAGTATGTCCTTTCCTTTAAGCTACAGGTCTGTTTCAGCTGAAATACTGTAGTTTGATACAACACAAATGCATGTAGATAATTCTTTAGAACTTCAACTTTATGGGGTGGGAACTTTCTTGCTACTTGGGAGGAAGATGGGGGGGGGGGAAAAACAATGGTGGGGGAAATCTCATTAAGTAGGTTCAATAACAAATATGCTTTTGTGCATTTGTGGGAGAGTCTAAAAAGGTTATAAATTGAAAAGGGTCAGTACATACAAGAAGCTACCTAAAAGATAAGAGCTGCTTTTGGAAAGGAACAATCTGGCGCAGTAAAGCGAACTTAAATATTCAGTCAGTTAAAGACTGTCTCTTTTTCATATTAAACAAAAGATTACAATTCCATGTATTTGCAAGGTTGGAAACAAAATTAGACTGAAGCATTTTATTAGTCAAAATTGGCATCAGTCCTGAAGTCATTGTTTAAACATCAGTGTTTAAACCTTGGAAACTTGCATAACCCCAAAATACTTATTATATTTGCCCCAGAAATAGTTGGTGTTTCTTGGATGTGTTCAACAATGTAGTTACAAGAACATGCTGAAAACATGCTATGAGTTGGATATGGAGTTTTTATCTGTTATGCTGGGATATTCTGCAGTCCAGCACCATTCCTGCAGAATTTATCCTTGCTGGGGAGTTGAGTACATAGTTCTAATATCCACCATCAGCATCCTCTCCTGCAATAGGGAAAGGCAATCAATGATGTCTTGTCTTTCTTTAGAAGCAAATTGACGTATATTATTTGGAGAAAGAATGCATACCTTATTTTTTTTTTCTTTAGGGCGTGGAACAAGAAAGTATCTCTCTAAGAGATAACTGCAAATATTGGGGCAGGAGGGGAAAAAAATGTACCAGAAGTTTGCATAAATCCAAAACTCGGTTATCGTGCTCTTGTCTATTTTGTAAGTTGCTGTGCGCTCTCGATGGGTAAGAAGCTGTACTGTAAATACTGAGGACACTATTAAAATGGAATTAAGTATTTAACACTAAAGTCACCTTTTTACAACTAGTACATCCACTATTTAAATAATAAATTTAATAGAATTGCACTTGGAGACTTCTTGTATTCCATCTATTTGTGGAAGCCAAAAAGTTTGATAGGGATGTCTGTGCACATCAGTGCTATTGCAGCATACCATTTACTGCTGCCCTGTTCTTAGGCTCTGCAGGACTGAGAGTCCTGTCAATGTCATCTTGCCTCAGTCAGTTTGTATGATGTAGGCATAGGTACAAGATTCTTTTCTATCAGCTGGATTTTTGTCTGGATTTCTTTTTGTCAAAGTATAAAAGAATATAGTTAAAGCCATATGAAGTCAAGTACTGACTTGAAATTTCAAGGCAGTTTCTCAGATGTTAATCTTTAAATGCATGATTGAGGACTAAAACTAAAGCACTGAGCTGATGTGATGCTTTCCCCACTTCATCTTCTTTTTCTGTGGAGACTTTTGCGAGTCCTCTATGGAGACACTGAGGTGGAGAGATTGACTTTGAAGGTGAAACACCACTTTTTAGAACAGTGGTGTGCCTTGTTCCCTGACTTCCTACTGGTGACTTCTGTTATAGCTGATACTGTCCTTGGCAACTCAGAACAGAAAAGTCCCTTTTGGAACTAAGATGATAAAACTAGGTCTCTGCTGAGTGATCTTATGAATAATGGAAATAGACTGATCTGGATGAGGTGGATGGCTCAAAAATGTGTGATCTATTTCATGTCTCACCATGTCAGGATAAACTTGAATTTTTCCATGACTTCCAAATAAAGTGATAGTGTGAGTGAAAAAAGGTAGGGAAACTGTAAGAAACCTTTTTTCTTTAATAAAGGGCAGTGGGGGAATGGACAGGCAGGACTTGTCTTCTGCCTCCTCTCCCAGTGTTCCTATTCTGTCTGTGCCTGAGAGTAACATACACAAATAGAAATAGCATTTCCTGTGACTGCATTCAAGTTTTGTGCCTACCTATTACTAGTTTGACCAGTATCTGAGGTTATGCTGTTTTCCCTCAGTGAGGAGTACTGAGGTTTCCCTACCCAACTGATCTTTGTATTATTTTTAATAGCACTTGCTTACTTGTTAAAGAACTACTGTAATTACAGCCTTTTCCCCAAGATGTTAGGTGAAAGGATCTACTTTAACACTGATATCAAGTTTTTACTTCCTTTCTACCACAAGCACTGCAAGAAAATAAGGAACACAAATTCTTATTTGGCTTTTGTGCTGCACAAAACCTCCATTCCATCAGAACCTCAATAAAATGAGGGAGAGAATTACTTCAAGCATGGTGCTTTTTAGTACTCTGGAAAATACAGGATTGCTGCTCTTGGATACAAAATGTAGGCATCTGCTGTTCTTAGAGGAAGGATAGAGTTTATTCTGATGGCAAGAATGAATGGGTAGAATCTCTTCAACTTGAAAGCTATAAGTGATGACCTAAGAGTAATCCTCAACTGTAACTGACACCTCTTAGGTAAGGATTGACTACTTTTTTTCCCCTGAACTTGAGTGAAGCTCTGGGATTGAATACTAAGCTAATTCTGCTGACAGACTTAAATGTTTGTCTTTTGCTGCTTGTCTGATAAAGGAATATTCATGACATCACAGTTAGATGGCACTCTTATTTTTGGGAATGGCTAATACTTCACAGGTACTTCCAAGATCATGATAATCATCTTTTCACAGGTCTTGTACTAGTCAATGTGCTTTCTACCTAAATGTAAGAAGCAATTTAGGGCCCAACAATATGTGAGGGAGCACCAGCAGTGGTTTTTAGACAGCTCTTTTGTCAGAAAGCAAATGCTATTTAAAACTAATTACTTAATCTTGTAGTGTACTCATGCTATGGATCCACACCTGTGCTTAAAGTAGCATGTATAAATGTTCTAGTGCACCAGAAATACTTCTTGGATAATGTTGTATATGGTGTACTCTACTCTGATAGTACTAATCCTGTGATGTTAAAACTGAATCTTCTACTTGGCTTTTTCTTCACTCAGCAGCATGGATGATTTGTGGACTGCATCTTAAATCAACTTCATTTATTTTCAGGAAGGTGGTAAAGTACAAACTGCATTTTGAAAGTCTGTGAATTAAAGTCCAGACTCCTCTTATTCAGCCAGGTAACTAGCCACAGCGATATTTGAGATTTGTTACAGATGCACATATGTGTCAACTCTTGTTACCACTGAAGCTAGAGTGCCCAGTGATGAGTAACTGCAGTGCTGGCAGTATTATGAGCTTGTAACTGTAGCAATACCGCATTGCTGTTGAAGTTTTCACATGCTTCCTGCACCTCTTCCTTAGAGGCCTCTGAGACTGCCATACTGGGAGTGTGCTTTGGAGAGACTGCCTGTGACTCAGAATTTCTAAGTCATTTATAGCTAACTAAAACCTCTGTTGCAAAGTGGGTGTGGTGTAATCACTGAAGTGGAGCCCGTGGGTTATGTTGGCCTGCCACATTTTAATTCTATATTTTAATTTTCAATTTGGTAGCATCTGTGTGGCATAAAGCTTTCCCTTTTACAATGTCCTGTTTTCTGCCTTATCTTGGAAAAAGATAAATGACAGGTCTTTCTATTAAAATAAAACAATGGAAGAAGGGAGCCAATGGCAAAAACTACTCATTGCATGTGAACTGTAGGCATACCAAGGAAAAACAAATGCACTGTTGAAAAAGAGACCTTGGATTCTCCTGACTTGCTGCCAATGGCCATCTCAGCCAACAAGACTATAAACCTCAAGGAATTTCATGGCCAAAGAAATGAGACAAATGTCAGTTTTTTGCTTAAGTAATCTTTCTGAGAATGGTTCAGAGTATTAAGATAATCAGACCTGAGAGCTGAGGACCGGTTAAGCTGTGGTGCCTGTGAGGTATGTTGTAGCTGCATTTCACACTTATTTAGATTCATGGGACTATGCAAGTATGCTATTACTACTACTCAAGCTCCAACACAACTTCCAAATGGAAATATACATGTCTACAAAGAAGGCAAGGATCACTAGAAAAAAAAATTCTGTCTGAACAAAAATGTTAAACAGTTTAATGGTTAAGATTTAAAAAAAAAAAAAACAAGTCTTGTAAAACTATAGCTTTCTATCCTGCTTTCAGGATTTACTTCTATGTAGAATAATTTTCCATTAATATAACTGGGGGGTGGTATTTATCTCTAGTTTATGTATTTCTAAAAGACCTAGAGTTTCTCAAATGGTTCCTTGATTTCACTGTTCATGATCACTCTACTACTGTTAGAGCTTTCTCATGCTTTTTTTCAATATATGCATAAGCACAGGCACTATGTTCTGTACAAGTCCTTCCTTGTCCTTTCAGTGCAAATCTATTTTTCTTCCTTTTGCAGAGTAGCAATATACATTATGTAGGTCCTTAAATCACAACTTTGTAGCACTCTGCCTTGAGGTTCCAAAAAGGATCCTTACTCTTAGGCAGTTTATAGCTATCTCCATCTTTCTAGTCAACTCTGCAAGATTATTAAAGTGTGGTCAGTCCACAAGGTCAATTAAGAACACCAAACTTTCCCTTCTTCCTGCTTACGAGTTTTTTTTTTTACTACTGTTCTGGGGCTTACATGCATATAGTTGAAAACCATTTTGAAAGCTTTATACTTATATATTCTTGTGGAATGGTTCATAAAATATTACTACCTAAAATAATTCTAGTAAACATAAAAAATAAGTTGGAATTTATTTCCCCAAGCCTTTTTAAAAGGAAAAAAAATACCCCTCAAATGTACCAAAACAACTGATACTGAAGTGCATGTAGAAATTAATCTTTTTAATTTCTAACATGAAAACCCCCATTTAAAATAACTAAAACCATTACCTCTTTACAGTAAAGATGAACATGTAACATTATTACACTTGGCTCCCCCTCCTGTGCTTTGGAGAACACTTTAGGTAGTACAGAACTGTGCATATCAACAGTGATGTTAAGATTTTACTAGATGAAAAACTGAAGTCTTGCTGACACTGCAATTTTGTTTAAAGTAAATTCCTTTGATTAACTTTGCCCCCCTTCAGCAGTGCTCTTTATTTCCCTACCTGCCAGTACTAAGATAAGTACAGTGAACTTCAGCATACAGGCAATAGGCAGAGAAACAAATACAGTACAACCTGCTTATTATAAGCACTGTAAGTGAACTCTCGGTGCTCTGCGTGTACAAACTGCAGTCCTGTTAAATTGAGGCTTTGTATATAATAAAATGACTTCATGGAGAAAAGACACTTCAATAGACAGACTGCTGAATTCTGTAGAGTTGTTGGCAATACTGTGGTAGTCACCGCTTTCTGCTGACATGTGGCGACACAGAGGCTCAAGTTGACCAAGATGGGGTGACCCTTAGCACAGGTTTTACATTACAAAGATGGGGTGATTGAGTGTTGTTTAATGCAGCTCCCTTCTGGCTGCAGCACTGCAGAGGAGCAAAAGAGGATGGTCAGTGTAGGATGCTACGTGTATCCATCTGTATGTTCTTAGTTTAATAAAGCCCTTTCTGGTGGTTTCTTCCTCATTCTTGGGATACTTCCTTGCAGTTCACAAGTGGGGATCAATGAGCATGCAGCAGGTGACTGCTGTCAGTCAGATGCCACCTTCTCATTAGATTTAGATGATTTATGCTTTCTCTTTTTCTTCTTTTTCTTTTCTTTTTTTTTCTTTTCCTTTCTCTTTTTTTTCTTGTGTTTATCTCTACATTCTGAGGAAGTGGAGCTGCTGCTATCATCACTGTCATTGTCACTGTCATCACTGTTCTCATCATCTTCTGAGGTAGAGTCCTCCAGGAGCTGCTTCAGTTGCTGTATCCTGAGTTTAAAAAATGTGAATGAGAATGCTTTCTAGCTCTCCTGTAAAAATTTATTCTAGCTTTCATCTGTTTCTTTCCTAGCTTAAGAAATGGAAGCTGCATGCAAAGGGCAGAGGAACATTTCCTCTTTTGCTGAATTACACTCCCATTACAGTTTTCACAGACTGATATAAGCAAGCTCTTTTGAGACAAACACTTGGTTTGTTCTCAAAGACTTTCCATCCCCCTGGATATCAAAACCAGACTACCTTACTGGTCAATATTTATGTGTGCAAAATGGTGAGGCAATAGCTATCGCCAGACCACCCTAAGAAGTTCTATCCTTACCCATACACAGATGCATACTGGGACTACAGTATTATGAAATCCATTGCCACACTGATACAGAGATGATATCTGTGAAGCTGACAGAGTAGACTCAACTCTAGATGCAGATATACTTTTGACAGGCACTCTTTCTTTGAACTTTCATGGATTACTGGCAAATGGGGACAGGCTACTTGCTTATTTTATTGTTACCTTCGGTATCCTCTCCAAGGATTCAAACAAAAAGCAACACACCCACAGCTACCTATAGTTTGTTCAGTTATCTCACTGATGCAGTTCAAGTAAGAAAGCATTGAAGAACTCTGCTGCTTTGTATGGTGAATCATGACCTCACATGAGGAAAAACACCAGATGCCTAGAATTAGCTTTCTAAATCCACCCCTTCATGTCTACTAAAAGCATTTTGATGTACCAACTTTTAGAAAACATCTCTGTGAAGTCAGTGAAAGAAAAAAAAATAAATAGTTTTTTAGTCTTATACCAAAACTAAAGTCAAGTACCTGAATATTATGGCATAAATTTTACTATGACTCTTCTTTGAACTTCTTTTTGGGAAAAAATATAGAAGCTAACAGAATTAAAGAGGTAGGAAGTACTACTGAGCAATTATTGAGAAAGCAGCAATGCATTAGTGTCTGACAACATAAAGAAATTGCCATTAAAAAATGTTCTGTATCAAAATTTTACCTATACATTAGTACCATATTATCAAAACAAAATGCAGTTTACTACAGAAACACACTTACCTCATTTCTTTTTCATGACGTTTATTTTCCCTTATTATATCGTACATTGGATCTTCATGTGCCTTTAAAGTGAAAAACAGAAAATCCCATGTTGGTAAAGAAAAGTATTCCTTAAAAAAAAAATAAACCAAAGCAACCCAATGCAAGAGGCTTTTATCAAAAGATGAAATACATTTAGTGAGCTCTTAATTCAAAAGTATACTCTCAGACTTAACATTGTTAATCTGAACTTTTTTTTTTTTAATTTAGGAAAATCTTATCTAGCCACATCACCAATGAAAGGAGCTCCCCTTAGGGATACTGCCTCTCTCCCTCTCCAGTCACAGTTAACTAAGAGGACCCCATACAGATACTACAGGTATAGCTAGACATAGAAGGAATATTGAAGTCCAAAATAGTGAGCTGTGCCCTTATAGCATATTTTAAAAACTTGGATACAAACACACAGGAGTACAGAAATGAGGAATATAAGACAAACAGATAATGAAGTTGGAGTTGTCCTAACATGCTAGGCACTACCACTATTGGTTCTTAAATCAGTTATTTTTAAATTAAACAGGCATTGCAGCAAAAGATGGTTGTGAAGGAAGACAGCAAATAAACTTTGCAGATATTTAAGGGAGGTCATGCCATGCAAGAGTGCAGCAAAAGGATGGGGTGATCATTTCTGTTGGAAGATTCAGCAAGAAAGTTCAACAGAGAGGAGATATCAGATGCAGACCAGAGGTGGGAATTAAAGTGTCAGTAGCAAATGAAAGACTTTGGGAATGCACAGTGAAGGATCTTAGACATACAGCAAGAGTTTGATACAACAGAGAAGAAGCCTGAGAAAAATGAAGAATAGAGGCAATCTGGTCACGGAAGCAGGCTAAAAATACTCTTTGCAGTAGCATTCTGATTGGGCAGAATAAGTCCAGACTGCATTTTTCAAGGATAGAAATGAGGACATAAGACACAAAGCGATGAGAGATTAACAGTGCAGAGCAACAGGAGTTAAAGAGGTCATGCAGAAAGAATCTGCAGAACTGAGATGTAGCCTCATATAGCAATGGATCAGACTTGTAGACAATGACGGGATTACAGACCTAGACAACAGGCTTCATGATGTGGTTGTTCACAGTGAGAGCGGAAGGCTTGAAGCAGCTGTAATGTGGGCAGCTCAAGCTTGACTAAACATTTTTTGTTACGTTGACATTTTATGACAAAAACTTATGCTGTAAAGGTGGACTGAATATAATGGTTGAAACAGGTTCTTGAAGATTTCCAATTGAAATGTAAAAATTACTAATTTTCCTCTCGAAGAGTTGATTTTCTGCAAAGTAGTCAAACATCCAACCACATCTGTAGCTTTTTCTTTATTAGGAGATTTTCGGCATCTATATTATACTAGAGACAGAGGAAAAGTCCTTAATAGAGCATCATCTAACAGGCATCTCTTCATTTGCAAGATTATGCATCATCAATATTAAAAAACACAAGGAATAATACTACAGTATTTGTACTCACTACTCTAAATTGTTCCAGTTTCTGATTGCCTTTAATAAAGAATGGGCATTCTTTATCTCCTGTTCTGTGTCCATAACGTTTACACCTCCAACCTTTAAAAAAAAGAAGCAGCAGTGAATTGTACCTCCCAGCCAGATCAGAAGGAAAAGAAAAAAAAAAAGCATATTTATGGAAAATATTTTCAGTTTGTTGTAACAAATACAAACAATATTACGTTGCTAAATGTAACGCCTGTGAAATGCAAGGCTATTACAGCTTTCAAGTACTGGCTGCTTTCATACCAATATGATGCCAATCTACCTGGACCTCGTCATCTGTCCACCAGAAATTCTGCCCTCCCCCAGAGTAAACAGATGGCTGCATGAAGGTCCAGTGATATCTGGAATATTTTCAGCCTTACACTGCATAACTTTGACTTCTTTTCCCAAAGGCATCCAAAGCCCTTTTGTAGGGGCATGTGCCAGGAATTCACGTGCACTTTCATTGCCTGGTACATCAGGTATACAGTCTTCTGGTTTCGTTTCATTCTCCTACAGAAAAAGATGAAGACAATAAAACAACTTTTTTCTTGAAACACATAAATGATCCTGACCTTTTTAACAGCATTAAGTAATTTTATTTTTCCCCCTCTCCCTTTGAACTTTCCAGTCTTAACTTTATTGCCATGTTAATTCCATTCCTTCCCATTTATTTTAGTAATGTATTTAAACAAATAACATAAATGAAAACTTAACAGACAAGCACAGACTTATTTTTTGTCTTCCTGCTAACAAGACATAACAATTAAAAACAGCCTTTACAACACAGAGCAGTATGTTTTAGGTTGAAAGCACGGGATTATGGCTTAGGTATATAAATTTGCCAAAAGCCACAATCATTACAAAAGCAAAGTATTTTTACACAAATATTTGAGCATAAGCAACGGAGAAGAATTGTGAAAAGATGTAATTCAAACGGAAAATCTGCTCCCCTCTATCCACACTGCTAAGTACAGCATTAAGTTTGTGTGCTAAGAGGTGATGAAAGAACTGGTATTATTCTAACTGAGTCACCAAGTCGAAGAGGTCGGCTTGTAACTGAGGAGCTCTGAGTTTTCCCCTGGAAGCACCTACTTCTCTCTGTAATTTATATAGGTAATGTAGACACTTAAGATAAACGGCTAAAATAGGTTGTGTGAAAATCCTCTGTAACACTAAAAATTTATTGCAATATATTTACCAACCTTAATTAACCCTGGGGGAGGTTTCTCATAGCTGAAAAGCAATAGAAATATTGTTACTCTGCAGTTTAGCACAGACAAATAGATTGAGAAAAGACAGTATTTTAGAGTTAAAGCCTTCACTTCACATTTTCCCTTAAATTTTACTCAATCAATAACTACTAAGAACTATAGCAGAACATGGATACCTGGATGCAAGCAGACTGAGACACAGCGTTTGCCATACCACCACACGCGTCTCTTGCAAACATCCTTCAGATCCATATTCTCGTGGAGGAACAACTACTTTCATTGCACTGCTTTACAGGGATGTGTGGTACATGCAACTCGGCTTCAGTTGCCATAAATGCACTATTCTCTTTTTCTGCAGCACCCCTCCCCAGGATCTCACTGATCCAAACTTCTTTACTCCAGCACCGCTGAATCATAGACAGAGCCAAAAACGTCAAGTCAGACTGTTCCTTACATCTAGCTTTGCCAGCCAAACCTAGCATATAATGATAAATACATCTCCTTCTCTCTGTATAGTAAACCTAAAGACAGAACCTTACTGACCAAAGTACCATCTTTCCTGCCGCATTTCTCTGGAGTTAATAGTAGACATGAAGTTTATTAAAATCTAAACAGCAAGCAAGTGCATGTGCCTAGGAGTCAAGCGCCAAGGCACCATGGAATGGTCTTCATAACAAGAAATTGCTGAGTGCTGTTCAGTGCCTTTCATAATAAACAAATCCCTACTTCCACTTGGAAAGGAAAAAATTCATGTTCTTGGGAACCTTCTGATCTTTTTTAATTCCACTAAATAGCATGAACCTTTCACAGCCCCGCCGGCTGCTGATGGATTCATTACGCTGCTCTCAAACCTTCTCATCTTCTTTTTCTTTTTTAATCCACCCTGGTGCAAACCGGACAAACAACCCTGCTCCTCTGCCGCAACTCCCAGCCTTCTAGGAACCTGGGCGAGACCCATTTTCCTCCCAGCAAATGGTTATAACGCCACCGAGCAGCTCTGCAAGCCCCACAGCGCTGCTGTCACCCAGCAGCGGCTTCGGGGGCCCGGAGATACACCGGCACCGCTCCGAGCGACACGGCGGGGACACCGAAAAACCAACCCCCCCCCACTCCCCCCCCGAAATCCTGCACTGAAACGAGCCTCCCCTCCGCCGATCCTCACAAGGACTCCAGGTGCTGGAGCTTCTGGAGCTGCTGCGCCTCCAGCCTCTTCCGTTTCCTCTCATGCCGGCCCTGCGCCCTGCCGCTGCTCGCTGCGGGCTCCGGATGGCTCCTGGGCAGCGCCTGGCTGCCTCTGGCCGCTTCCTCCTCCGTCCCCCCATCATCCTCCTCCTCCTCCTCCTCCTCCTGTCCCCTTCTCGCCCTGTGGGACATCGACGCGGCTGGACAAAGCCGCTGCGAACGGTGAAACGGCAGCGGCGACGCCCCCTCCCCGCCCTCCACGCAGCGCATTTCGGTTTCACTTCCCCTGGCGGGTGGGGCGCGCCCGGCCAAGCGCCGACTTCCTCCGGCGGCGGTGGGGCGGCCTGACCGGGCAGCGCGCCCTCTGCCACCGACGTCCGAACCGCCGCCTCCCCTCGTACCCCCCCGCACCCTTCCTCGGGCGGGAGGAGCAGCCCCCCTCAGCCCGCCGCCGCCTCAGAGGGCCCCGCTGCCGTGAGGCGCCGTGAGGTAGCGGGGCGGCCTCTCCAGGCTGTCTGTCCCTCGCAGCCCGCCCTCCTCACACCCTTCCTGGGGATTTAAAACTAATGTGTGAGGTGTTGTGTTCTCAAAACACCGATATTAAGAAAAAAAAAAACAAACACCAAACCAAAAAAACAGAAAACCGGTGCTGAGGGTGGAGTATGGATGGGTCCGGGGCAATATGGTGGTTGGGCCAGGCGAAAGGCATTGGGGAGCCAGCGGCCCAGGTCGGAGAGGCAGGCTGAGGGGGGTGTCACCCTCCCCGGGGCCTCAGGGACATTTTGGGGGAGTTTGGGAGCAGAGGAGAGTGGCCGGGCATGCCAGGAGGGCCCGTCATGGTGGTCACAGGCCACATTGCCATAGGCTGAAATGCGTGCAGGTGGAGGGAGGAGAAAGCGCCATCTCTTGCAGCATCCAGAAGGCACAGGCTGGGTTTGGTTTGGTTTTTTGCTTTTTTTTAGTGGGTGGGTTGATGCCACAGGAGGTACGGGTTGGTTATGGGGACTAGCTATTGGACTAGCCAGAGGCCCAGGGAGGCCTGGCCAGGGCCGTGCTGCTGCATCCAGAGCTGCCTGACCAGCAAAGGGCTCCTCTTTCCTCCTCAGTGTCTGAGCACCCCTAGGGAGACGAATCTGCCCCCAGTTTTTTGCAGTTTCCTGCCCCAGCCATGATCTTTCTGTTACAGTGAGGCAGGCTACTGCTACTGTAGCCTCATGCTGAAGTTCAAGGGCACGTGAGATTCCTGAGGTGGCTTAAGAGCTGAGTAAAACAGAAAACTGCATCTTAGAAGTACAGAAATCAAACGTGATTTTAACTGATCATTTTAGTGTCTCTAAAGAGCACATCAAAGTCAAAGGATGCTGTTTGCTGGCAATTATTATTACAGTACCCTGTAGTTCTAAAGTACAGTAAGATGAAAACAAACATTAAAAAAACGTACATTTTACAAGGGAAATATAAGTGTTTAGGGTTTATTTAACAGCATAATATTAAACAAACAATATTATTTTGGGTATTAATTGGTAAAACCTTACTTATTTGGGATGAAAGATGACGTGTCTCATTTCTCACTTGTTTTCACCTCAGTGACTGCCATTGTAAATTCAGGTCCTGGGAAACTGCATTTGTTCAGTTAATTCTGTCACAGTCTTTTGCAAGGATTCAGTGCTTATTTTAAGGTTTAAGCAAAATAATCTAGATTTTTCATGTCCTGCCACTAATATATAATATTGATGAATCTTTTTATTTCACACACTGAATTTTATAGGTTTGCTGGCACTGGAAAAAAATGCAGCGGCCGTTCTACCACAAGACAACACTCAGCAGCAAAGCGACATAATCTTGCAGAAATGCTTCTCAAAAAACCAACTTCTGCTCTTCATAAACCAATTCCAGCATACCCATCTGGCTGAGATGTCATAAGATGGCATGTAAGTTGTGAGAAAACCTTTTCTGTTCATCCCCATGGGACTGTAGTTAGCTTGTGTGTCTTTCTTAGCTGTGGGGTTTTTTGAGTTTTACTAGTAGCCTTTCTTTGGGCCTAATCTGAGAAGAGGCTGAGTTGCTGCCATCTCTTGATAATGGCAGATCGCAGCAGCTGGCCTGAGGTGCAAAACTCAATGACAACCTCTTGTTTAAGGGCTCAGAGGCAAAATCAGTTTATTTCCTAACCTGAGTTAAATATCTATGTGTCTGTGCAGAGTATGAGGCAAGGTAATGTGATTTAGGGTAATCCGTTATAGAGCACGTTAATCTTGATGTTTGCTGAAGGCTAAGAGATTTGCTGCGTGTGGTAACACATCAAATCACAATTGATCCTTCCCATGGTCATGTATCTTCAAGCAACAAGTGCAGAAGCAGAAATATTTTGAGATGTCACAATTACATTTAAAATGGCTGAAAGAATTTAAGTGAGACACAATATTAGTTTTTCACTCTATTTAGAGAAATTGCAATAGTTAACAAAAGTTAAGTGTCTGCTGGGCTGATGCCTATTAAATAGAGACTTTATTTTGGCACCAAACTCAAGTGATATAGTGGACTTTTTTAGCCCCCCTTTCGTTCCAGTGTTATTTTGCTATTTTCAAGTGCCTTTTTACTTCATGTTTTCAAATGAACAGAGTACTTAGGCCCTGAAACAGCCTTCCAGCACGTTAGGACAGTGACACAAAGCCTAATTAATTCTAAGATGGAGAGTTTCCAGTTTATGAATGGTATTCTAGAGAAGGGATGTGTGCAATAGCAAAAGAGACAGGAGTTCTCCAGAAACCCTACCAGTCTCACTTCTGTACACCCTTGACTGTCCTAGCTTGGCTGTAGGAAGAAGAGTTCTGCCAGTCTTGAGCAGATAAGGAACTGGCTTAGATGACCTCACATTCAATGACTTCAGCCTTGACAGAATAATTGACACAAGTTTGGGAATTAAGCGCATAGTCTCAACAGAAGTGTGGGGTTTCAAGTGCAGGCAGAAGGAGAGGCCATGGTATATTATCTTCTTCTTACTGTTAAGTCGATGAGAGCTTGGCTGAGTTCTTTGCATCCCAGTGGCTTGTCCAGGCCCTAATTTCTGAGCAGATCAGGGTATTTGTGTAATACTCTTTGCCACAGTAACTTAACAGGGCACACAGAAGGTAAAATCAGATAGGTACCTAAATCTGCTCAGCCACAGTGGTTTAAATGTGTGCTTCCTTTGGTTTGATACAAGTAATATTCTAGTGCATTTCCTCATCTGTCTTAGAAATGAACTTTATCACTTTATTACCCAGCTCAGAAGTACCTAGCTGCAAGATAAGCCCCCTTTTTTTACCCCCCATTTTTAATAGAAGGAGATTTATTTAAATCTGTAGGTAGCTCCCAAGTTTATTTTTCCTCCTTTGCTGAGAAAAGATCTGGATTTCTGTGACTGCTGCACACTTACCCAAGGAGACAATTACTTTTTTATCAGTCCTTAGGAAAGATCGAAACAAAATAAATAGTGAAGAAGGAGGGAGTAGAAAAAGTGTAATGGCTATTTTCAGTTCTGTTTATTCTGGAGCAAAGACCCTCAGTATCGGTAAATTGCTTAAATCTGTTTTATTTAAGGGGTTTATATTAGCTGACAATCTGGTTCCTTGTACTTAGCAATGGGGGTTTTTTAAATTTTTTTTTTCCCCCAGACATTTCAAGAAGTTAATTTTTGGGGAAATGTTGTCTTACCATAAGAGCTGACTGTCATGGCACTGTAATTCCAGCTTCACCAAAACAGCTAAGCAGAAACACTGGAATTGCTGTCACAATGTGAAGTATCTGAAAGGCCTGTATGTTTCATAATATCCACTACAACTTTATTTTTCTTATAAACAACTGAACGTTTCAACTACAAGCGATAATACTGGGGCCAAATTAATTTACAGCTATGTCATCCCATGGGTGTCTGTACGCCTGTGAGAGTGTAACCCTGGTGGAATGTCAGCCAATCTGTTTTTTTCCATTTTTGGCTGAGTAGAGCTTTGGGCCAGGATCTGTTTCTGATTATGTGTCAGATATTACGCACAGAAGAGGAATCCAGAACCCGTGTTAGGCTCCATGGGAAGTTAAGCACCTCCTAATGGGATCCATCCAACAGGCTGAGCAGAGCACAGTCTAAATCCAGCGTGGCCAGCCCCTGGTTGCCTGCAGCTAGCCGATAGGAGATGTTCAGAATAGAGTAAGCCCAATGTCTTGACCATTTCTGACCTCAGGGAGGGCTCCCTGAGAACAGCAGTGACACTGCTATCCGCTTGGGAACCTCAGCTGTGACGAGAGATGCTGACATCCTTTCTCACAGAGAAATGAAAAAATTTGTTTGAAGCGGAAGTGCTGCCAATTTCTTTTGTATACTAGCTTAACAATTAGAAAATGAGAGACTTGGATTTGGTCTTCCAGATTCCCACTTCTCAGATTAATCTCATGTTTACAATGGTACTGCTCAGCAGTGAAAAGTGTTCCTACACACCAGAACCTTTAACATGGTGTTTACTGCTGTATGTCATCACATAAAGGGAGGCAGCAAATGTCTGAAAGAACATGATGGCCACAGCTGTATTTTGTACAGTCCTGGTCCTGTCAGCGTTCAAGACTCTGTAAATGTCTACAGGACCGAGCCCTTAGGAAAACTGGGCAGAAGAATAGAAAAGTTTTGGATCTCAACCAAGCACAGGTATGAACTAAGCATTGAATTGTTTGTTTTTATTATAAAGAGTAGGTTGCTACCCAGGGTATTCAAAAATGTGCACTTGCAGGAAAGCTTTACAGCTAACCAACAGAGTATCTTTGGAAATTAGGGCTGGACAGCAGTTGAGCCAAGTTATTTGAACTGCAGCTTTAGTCTGAAGTCCTTTTGTGAGGCTACATCCCATTTTAAGCATTCAAGTCTTTTTATTGGATTTATCCCGAAGACTGATAAACTGGTACTTAGAAGAGGAATGGTAGGTAGTCTTTCTTTTTGTAAATTCTGTCTTCCAAGCCTCTGATAGTTGTTTGCATGGATGAACTCCCTTCGTCCTTGTGTGGTGATACTGCCTTATTGATTACTTGGAGTTTGTAGTGGTAAAGTCACCCATTGCATCAGAAGTGTAACGTTTACCACCTCTTCAAACCACCACTCAGTGAAAATAATCTCTCTTTCATCCTTCTTCATTGTTTTAATTCACTTAAGACTTTAGAGACATGAAGTGACTAAATAACTCACACTTTTCATAAGTTTTCTCCTTGTGCTTTCACGTCTTTATAAATAAATACACATAATTTCTATAGTCCCAGCTATTTTGCATTAAGTACCATTGACATTTTTTTCAAGAACAAGGCTCTATTTGATGGGCGTGTATTTCTGTAGTACACCATTGATACAGGATTGTATCTCTGGGTATACACTGACATTGTGTCTCTTCTGTTAACAGAAGGCCCCAAGTACATCATTACTGCTGCAGAGCTGTAGGTAGCCTTCAAGGGACTTTGCCTGAGTAAGGACTGAGCACATTTGGGAACACTGTGTGTAGCAGGAACACTCAGATGCTAACAGCACGTTATATAACAATAGTAGGGAAGGGAGATTTTGGCTGACAACCCTTGGACAGTCTCCCAACTTCTTACAAAACATACCATCCTTTGTGGGATCGCTGTGCCCAAGCTGAGTGGGCAGCATTTTGGTTTTATAAGAAACAGCCAGATGCAATGAAATCCATAGTTTTTTATCTGTCTATTTTTGACAGATGAGAAGTTGAGTCAGGAGTGCTGCAATTTGAACCCCTTGTTAGAGGGATGATAATTATTCCAGATTGGCTGTTCCTCATGTATTAAATCTATATATACTGTTGCTTCACCCCTAATGGCTGTAGTTTTACTGTCATCAAAGTTGGCAGGAGTTTTGCTACTGACTTCAGTAGGGCTCCAGGCCAGATTCTTTGCCTGGTAGCCAGTTTTCTTTCATAGCTGCAGGAAATTCCTCCTTCTGAGCTTTGGCTATATTCTTAAATCACTTATCAATTTGGAAGAACTTTTCCCATGCAAAAACAGATTATTCTCCTGAATTTTGCCTCCTGAAATTCCATAATACAGTGATCAATAAAACAGTTCCCATTTTAATGATCCTCGGCGTATAGAGTAAAATAAGCAAATCCAGCTTCAGTGCCAGCATCTGCCCCCTGAGTTGCCAGCTTTCCAGTGGAACACTGACTGAGTTCACTAAAAAAGCTCCAGTGTTTCTGAGTGGGTCACAAAAACTACAGAAATAAAGTGATGAAAAATACAATATAAAAAGATTAAGATTCTTGGTCCTGCTTGCCACCTCTGTTAAATAGGAAGATAACTTTCTCTTGTTAAAATAGCTCATCAGTTAGTTCCCTTCACAACAGCTGTTCCCACTGAACTGTAGTTTTTTCAAAACTCTCTGTAGTTTCCAGCTTTTTAAGCTCAACATACTTGCCATATGTCAAGTGACCAAGAGCTTCTTTCTAGGTAACTGAAAAGAGATGAATGGAAACTCACAGTTCTAGACCTTTTTCTTTCCCTGCCCCTCTCAAGATGGTAATATAGAAAGACAAGAGTAGCAGTGGCACAGCAGTGAAGCAAGGGTTAGTTAAGCAACTTGACCCAGGAGTGTCTCTAACAGGAGTGAGAAAGGAATTCTGATATTGGACTGTTGAAACTCGTGCCAAATGCACAAAAATCATAATTTCCAGTGGTGGGCTAGGAGCCTCTATATTTTTATTCCATTATGCTAGTGTTGTTGTGAATGACATCCAGAAACAGACCCTCATAGTTACTTTTGCTTGAAAGTTACTGTCATCTGTAATTCTATAGATATAGAAATGGAAGGATAAATATATCATAGACAGAGCAAACACATTCTTTCCTACTCCAGTCTGTATCTAGGCAGATTCATGCATGGCCTATACTTCTATATGTCACTTGTGGAGCATGTAAAAAAAAAACCAATTTAGCATCCTCTCATAGGGCTTTCTCCTGCCAGCCTTGTGTGGTGCTTTTAGGTCATGTTTGAATAAACTAAGAAATGAGAGGTGTTCTGCCCAGTTATAAAGTCATTTGAATAATGTACCAGTGATAGTGCCAAAGCAAGCAGATGTTGGCTACAGGTTAGGCTGTGTTAATAAAACATTCATTAAATTATCTGGAAACCACAGCTTGAAGGCTGTGCGGAAAAAAACAGGGTGGTTTGGGCCTCCCAAAATTCAAGATAACAGCAAAGGCCTTGAAGATCCAAACACAGGGCAGTAACAGAGGCAGTAACAGGGCTGCAGACACAAACCACCGACTGTCCAGGTGCCACCAGTCCAAGTAGATTATGTCAGCTGTTCTTCCCTTAACCACCAATGCTGTAACCCTGTTGTAGAAGTTAACAAGTTAACAGACTATTAGCAAACATAAAAATGACCCCAAGCAGACCAAAGAGAGGAGGAAGAAATGCACATCATCATTCTCCTGGCAAAGAGGAAGAAGAAATAATAAATATTACCACTGTAATCATAGCAAAGAACTTGGGATGCTGACAACTTGCTGTAACCAACTTTGCTTTTTCTAAAGAAGACCAGTGTTATTGACTTTTGAGCCCAGTGGAAGGCTGAGCACAATACTAGAGAAAGTCATAGATAATATTAAGTTTGCATGTAGTAGTTTTAATTATATCATTATTGAATGAGCTGCAATAATTGGCTAATTTGGACTATATGTCTTAGCATGACCAGAATAATACTAACTCTTTCATTTGCTAAGACTAATTCTTGGCTTTATGTTTATGGAGTGCTGCTTTAGCCCACACGGATTGCGTGGGATATTTAGGACCCTAAACATAAGGACAGACAGATAAAAACTTGGCTACCAACCACTGGTGGAAAAGGCAGGCAACAAAGGCTGTGACCTGTGCTGCAACAGCCCGGCAAAACAGGAATGGAATCCAAAGGTGCCCAGCACTCAGTATGATTTTACCAGCTCTATGCAAACACCTGAAGATGGTTGTGTGATGTGAAAGCACCCAATTTTGTAAGCCTGAGCATAAAACTCTCCTTGAGTACACAGATCAGATGGCTGGAAGAGGTTATTCCAGTGTCACCCTACAGTTGCTCCACAGATGGACTCTTTCCTGTTAAAAACAAGTTCAGAAATGCATCTAATATCCTATGAATCCATGTGAATCTGCTTAAAAAAAAAAAAAAAAAGGTTGAAATCTCTAGTAGAAGGGAAGTGTTAAGAGTCAATATATAAACATATGGCTTTTTCTCTTTCAAGATGAAAAATGTGAATAAAAATTAATGCAGGAGTCACTAGGTGCTTACTAACTAGGGGAGATGATAGCAGTGATCTTCGTGCACTGGACCCCAGATAAGCACTGGCTTTAATGCTTAGTAAGAACCAGGGAGCATTATTCTGTAACACCTATGCACTTGGGGCAGTTCCCATGGGATTCACTGTGAATATTAATGAAGGAGGGGAAAATACCAAGGTGTCCTGTTTCCAGTTTGCTTAGGCAGTAACCACTGGCAGTTACAGCGCTGGTATGCAGAGAAGTGACTGACCTGCGGTTTTTTTGCCTCTTTTCAGGTCACCTCTGCAAACAATCCTTTCACCCAAGACAGGCAAGTGGTGTGCTCATTTCAAAATGCAGGCTAGTGTTACTCCTGGTAGAACAGATACCGTTACATTTCAGGAAAGTTTGCATAGTTTACTTTGTGCCAAGCTATTTGCAGAGGAACTGTTTCCTCTTCTCCTCCCAAGACATAGGTTTCTAAAAGGCATTTCATAGGCAAAGTGCTATAGTCAGGGGATGGGTAGATGTGAGGGTGGGGGCTAAACTGCATCTTGAATAAAAGAGTTCTGTCTTTCTAGGCAGGAGTCTAGTCCACACCTAATTTACAAACCAACTTTATTAAGGCAGCTTTGTTTAAAAGAATGTTGGAACAAAACATTATTATTTTTAATTATAGAGCCATAACAGTTCTAGCAGACAGAGTACAGATCGGGCCTGATAAAACCGAGGCGTGATAAATTGTGACCATTTGCTTTTCAGACCTTAGCGTCTATGCTGCTTCCAGAGAAAATTTTTAGTATTCAAATAAATGTGTAATGCTTCTGCTCTCCCTTTTGACGCAGTGAAGACCCTTTGCACTAGGTAAACTATCAGCAATTTTTGGATTGTATTTGTTTTTAAGGCATTTAAGAAAACCAGCAGGATCCTTGTTGCAGGAACCACTCATTTCTGCACAGTTTGAGCAACAGAGTTTTGAGATTGTGCATGCGACATTTGAAAGTGTCAGTGAGACTCATTGTTCTCTAAATTTTGTATGGCAGAAGGCTGAAGTTTAGCTCATTGGTTTTCTGCTTTTTTAATTTGTTTGGTGCGCGGTTTCCTACATCATTTCCGTTGCAGATGCAAACCCCGAGTCATTGGGGATTTAGGCCAATGTACAGCAGACTTCTTTACCACTTGTGCACAATCCTATAGAAATCCCCAGACTGCAAACCTATGGCTTAGCCACATGTATACTGTATTAGGAATATCCAAATCTTTCTGCAGCTTAGCATAAGCACTCCATTGTTTCAAAATCATTCTCTGTCTTTGTGGGTACCTGCAAAATATTTAGAGTATGCTTTAGTTCACATGAGTTTTAATAATTTGTTATCCAACACATTAACTATTTTGTCTCCAGCTTCCTATGTTACATTAGGTATGTTACTTATGACCAGATTTTTGAAATTTTAGCTCCTCCATAAGTTAACTTTTCTGAAAATCTGGTAACTGGTTTTGTACTTCTGTTGAAACTTCAGCTTTTCTGAAGAAGTGAGTTTTAACCTCTGTGGTCTCTCTTTCCAAAGGTATTTAGGTTTGAAAACCCTTTCCTTTTTGTGAAATGAGGATAATGGCATTCTCATATTTAACACATACATATATATGTAGCCTGATAAATGCACAAACACTGAATGGAATTAGTAGCATTTAAATATATGATGGCATGCTCAGCATATAAAGCTGGGGGAAGAAGAAGGAAGAGGGGGATGTTCGGAGTGATGGCTTTTGTCTTCCCAAGTAACTGTTACATGCGATGGAGCCCTGCTTTCCTGGAGATGACTGAACACATGCCTGCCAGTGGGAAATAGTTAATGAATTCCCTGTTTTGTTTTGCTTTGCTTGCATGCTCAGCTTTTGCTTTACTTATTTAACTGTCTTTATCTCAACCCATGAGTTTTTGATTCTTTCTCCCATCCCACTGGCAGGGAGTGAGTGAGCGAGCAACTGTGTGGTGCTTATCGTCAGCTGGGGTTAAACCGTGACACAGTTTTACACTGGCACATCTACACTGAGGCTAACACATTTGCTCTAGTTTAATTAGAAAATAGTTTGGCCCAGAGTTGTCTTGCTACAATTATTTGTTCATGTCTAGTAGTGTACGGACTACGACAGTTGCAATGCAAACACAAAAGAAGGCATGACTGATGCCTCAGAAGTGTGCAGTCTAGGCTGATGCTTTTGGCAGCTGTTTATGTTACAAACAGCAGCAGTGTTGGTGGAAGACAGTAGCCAACTATAATTTATCCTTGCGTTTGGCTGTTGGGAGCTACTGCCTCATCTCTGGTGACAGTGGGCTTTTGTAAGTGCTATCTAACCTGTGTCTGCCAAGATGAGTTGGATTTACTGGATCACTTGGATAATAATTTAGCATAGCACATTTGGAGTGACAGGCCGATAAACACTAATTAAGATAGCTCTGTTGGTGTATCTCATTATGCTCTGACCTCCAACAGGGGAGTTGCTGAGTACATGGGGGCAAGTAAGACTTTCTCCTGGCACAGCAGCATCTGGAAGAGGGTACTGGTTCTCAGCGTTACCTGCTATTGGTTTGGCTTTCATTGGAACATCTATAGTAGGTGGAATAGAGATAAACTGAAGAAGAATTGGACTAAATGAAATTTACTTACACTATCAGCAATTTAAAGTGTATCCATTTCTCTCATGCTCCGAGCACTTCTGTATTTACTGCTAAAGCACTGCCAGTAATAAATTAGGATAAAGTCTGCCTATTAAATACCCCATTGAGATGGCTGATAAGCCAGCGTGACTCTGAAGAGCTCTGTGTCACAGCATTTCTTATGGCCCACCAAGGAACAAGCCCAAGTCACCTGGATCACTTAGGTCACCAGAGGGTCATGTCAGTCCCTCATGAGTCATACGATTGACAGTAAATTACTTATAATTATGTTATGTGTAACTGATAGAACTTATATCAAAATACTTTGGGTACAAGAAGCTATCTCAGATTCCAGGTGCTCTTAATTTATCGTGTAGCTGCATAAAATAAAATAGTATTTGTTCAAAATGCTGTTTACTAAAACCAGTACTTACTGAGGATGTTTTATGGAATAGTTTAATCGTATTTAATACGTAAAACTAGTGTTGACCCTGTGCTTCAGTGGTTGTTTCAAAGTATCTGAAAATCTCCCCCAATTTTATAGATCTTTAGAAGGAAAAACTAGTGTTGAGTTATGATTGGGGTTTTTATTTTCCTTACTTGAAATTCAGCTCAGCAGAAAGAGCACTGTGGTTCTTTCACATTAGTTGTAACCCAGAACTTCTTAGGAGTTAGAGCACATACTGAGGTAAACAGCTGTGGAAAACTGCAGAAGATAAAAATAATTCAGAATCCCTTCACATAATCCCCCTGTAGATAATATAGCCAAAACCAGCATTACACTGTGATTTTCCTGAATATTACCCACTGATTAAAAGCAGGTTTATTTTGATTTCTTTTTAAACTGGATTTTTTATCAGTTCAAGCTCTATTTCCCATTGTGCTCACTTTTTTACTTCTAGTATCTGAGTTCTCTCTAAATTTGCCAGTCATAATTTCAAGGTAGCTGCATTTGACATAGTCTTTCTAGGAAAAAAAGGAACTACCTTTGTTTTTCTTGATCTATAGTCGATAGAGTGTTTAGAAAAAATTGCAAATCCACTCTGTATTTTTCTATCTCAGAATGCTACCTTTTTAGAAAACCTCTGTATCAAAACACAATAAATACTTCAGGCATCCAGGGACTGAATCTTTAGGCCTGTAATCTTAGTTGTATGATGGGTAATTGAGAACAGTTAGTGGTTAAGTAAGTGGTTAAGTAATGGGTAACTCCGCTCAGCAGAATATTTCACTAGTCACAACCTCTCCTATATTTATGTGACTGCATGTGTTATAAGCATTTTAATTTACATTAGGCCCACCATCTCATGCCTGCTTGGCCCTTGGCTTCAGGCACATTCCAAGAGGCAGAAGAGCATCTCAAGTTACACACAAGTGGTAGCTTGCTTACTCAAGCTGAGCCTTCAGCTCCTTTTCCCATGTTACCATAAATTAATCTTTATGTGAAATGACTCATCAGCATGCTTCTCGGCTTTCTTCAGTGCTTCTGAGACGTGATTTGTACCAGCAGTGTATGAAGGAATTTTCTTATCTACCTTCTTGGCACTTGAGCTCTTGATTTTCTCTGCTGTGTGATGAGCTCTAATAGTAATGCTGCTGTGATACACAGGTAGAGAATGAGGGCTGGCATTTTACTTCCTTGCCCTTCAAAAGATTTGGGAACAGCATCAAATCCATCAGATATATTTTAGTTTCACAGAATCACAGAATGTTAGAGATTGGAGGGGACCTCGAAAGATCATCTAGTCCAATCCCCCTGCCGGAGCAGGAACACCTAGATCAGATCACACAGGAACGCATCCAGGCGGGCTTTGAATGTCTCAAGAGAAGGAGACTCCACACCCTCTCTGGGCAGCCTGTTCCAGTGCTCTGTCACCCTCACTGTAAAGAAGTTTTTTCTCATATTCAAGTGGAATCTCCTATGTTCCAGCTTGCACCCATTGCCCCTTGTCCTATCACTGGATGTCACAGAGAAGAGCCTGGCTCCATCCTCCTGACATTCACCCTTCACATATTTATAAACGTTAGTAAGGTCACCCCTCAGTCTCCTCTTTTCCAAGCTAAAGAGACCCAGCTCCCTCAGCCTTTCCTCATAAGGGAGATGCTCCATTCCCTTCATCATCTTCGTGGCTCTGCGCTGGACTCTCTCCAGCAGTTCCCTGTCCCTCTTGAACTGAGGGGCCCAGAACTGGACACAATATTCCAGATGCGGTCTCACCAGGGCAGAGTAGAGGGGGAAGAGAATCTCTCTTGACCTACTGACCACCCCCCTTCTGATACACCCCAGGATGCCATTGGCCTTCTTGGCCACGAGGGCACAGTGCTGGCTCATGGTCATCCTGCTGGCCACCAGGACCCCCAGGTCTCTCTCCCCTACACTACACTCCAACAGGTCAGTACCCAGCTTATACTGGAACCTGGAGTTGTTCTTGCCCAGATGCAAGACT
>WKFP01014562.1:242602-287452 GCA_011057875.1 Pterocles orientalis | reverse complement strand
TTTTTTTTTTTTTTTCCCCCCACAGTGCTGCCTTTTATCTGGGAAAAAAAAATAGTCCTTTAGATTATAAAAGGAATTTGAGAAAATGGAAGCAATAAAAGCTTAAAAATAGCCACGGAAGCTTTTCAAATGCTTCCTGCCACATATTTATACATCACTTAAAAAAATTTAAATAACAGCAGTAATTCAGGCACAACAAAGTGGGGCCATTGTGCGGGTTTAAGGTGGTTGAAGTACCCCCTTAAGCTAATGTTAGTGTTCTGCTCTGGTAACACTGCTGCTGTCTGTGGAAAACTTTATTATCATTTAAGTACAATTTCTTTTACCTTTCAAATGTAGGTGTATTATCACAGTGGACGATCATTTAGCTAGCTATTCTTGATCTGGCAAACTTGCTGTTTAAAGTACATCTCTATTTTTTGCTATTTAAATCTAAATGACCTGAGAGCTGGGAATGTGGGGAAGAAAACAAGTAACCAGCTGGAGGAAATATATAACCAATTGGTGAATCCCACAGCTGTTACTCGAAAAGGCATATTTTCCCTTTCCTCTTTTCCCTCAGAGAATCCCCAACCATGATGTCTCACATCGTAAAGCTTATTGATCTCGTATAATATTTTTGTGGTGTTACTCACCAAAATCAATATGCTGAGATCCTACTGCGGGAGCAGTCATCCTTTCATGTCTTGTAATAATGGTTAATTTTTCTTTCTCATCTATAATTTTCCAGTGCTCCTTATTGTAACAGTGTGTAAATTAGCCCTTTGTAGTTATGGGCTTCAGGTGCCTGCAGTATGCATTGAATGCTACTATAGAGGATGAGCAGTGAACAGAAGGAGAGCTAGGTTCTAGTCTCAGAATCATTTGGGTTTGCCCCTTCTTCTCTTAGCAGCTGTCTCAGGACAAAGTTATGCTAAGATGAGGTAACATTTAAACTCTCAAAAAATAGTGGAATGGTGGGTAAATGAACCGCTAACATTTTTGCCTGCTTTTCTCCCCTTAGCTATGACAGGGGATCCACATTCAACGTATTTGTGGGAAAAGGTCAGCTTATTGCTGGGATGGACAAAGCTCTGGTCGGCATGTGCGTGAACGAGCGGCGGTTTGTGAAAATTCCCCCCAAGCTTGCCTATGGAAGTGAAGGCGTCTGTAAGTACAGCACCCAGCCAGTGAATAGCTGGTTGTGCAAGTGATTCAGCAGAGCAGATAGAAAATGGAATCACGGAAGAAAAGGGTAGAAATTACAAGCAGTTCATTTTCACAGAGGTTCTTCCTTGCTCAGGGGTGTTTGTTAAGCCTGTAGCCTAGCTAATCGCTCCCTCTGCATGCAGAAGGAAGAGCCACTGACCTTCCGCGAAGGAACCTTGCTGCTAAAGTTAGCTGTTTATACCTTCCTTGCTGTTCAATAGTTACGGTGTTTTGGCATTCCAAGTAGCTCCAAGAGTGACAGGGGGCTAGGGGAATATAAGCACAACAAGGAGTACGGTGTGCATTATGTGTTTTTTTAGGAAATGCATGGATTGGTGTCCTTTTCGCTGATGCTCTGTAGAAGGAGGGAAATCAAACTGGTTGTGTTGTTTTGCTTTTGCAGCTGGTGTGATACCCCCCAACTCTGTGCTCCATTTCGATGTGCTCCTCGTAGACCTTTGGAATTCAGAGGACGAAGTGCAGATTCAGACTTACTTCAAACCTGAGAAGTGTCCTCGGACAGTCCAGGTGTCTGACTTTGTACGATACCATTACAATGGAACGTTCTTAGATGGGACTCTGTTTGATTCAAGGTATGCAGCTGGGATGTGTGTCTTTGTGTATTTCAGTAGGTATCTGATGTCACTTAAAATCATCACTTACTCCCCCTTCAGTGGTATAACAATTAATGGCAGTTGCCCAGAAACGTAAGAAATGAAAGCTAGCATCATGTCAAGTGTCAGTAATTTATTCAGGGATTATGGGACAGCAGTACTGACTCAAACCAATACAACAGTACATTATTTTTGCATGGGCATTACCAGCCCAGATCCCCCCCCCCCTTTTTTTTTTTAAATTCCATTCCCTGTATCTATATGACTATTTATAACTCTTCAAGTTAGATACAAACTTTATAAACTAAGCAGAATGCATAATGAATTTGAGCTGCTAACACTCCCAGACTGAGATTTTAAATTTACAGCGTGTGTACTTTATTAAACTTTGGTGGAAAATGATGCGTTAATAACAGCTTATGTTTGCGAGCCAGTTCTCAAAACCTGTTTGGTTCCTGAAGTAGCTAAGCCCTCTGGACAACACTACTCGGCCAGCCGTTGGTAAATCAAGGAGCAGTACTTTTTAAGCAGCAAGTTGTGAGCTATATTGTGCATAGCATGTGGCTCTTGAGGATTAGTATTGTTCTGTCCTGTGGCTGTCTGGCATTTGGTTGTGGGTTGGTTTGTTTTTTTTTTTTAAATTTTTAGCCATAATCGGATGCGAACTTATGACACCTATGTGGGAATTGGATGGCTGATTCCTGGTATGGACCAGGGTCTCTTGGGAATGTGCGTAGGAGAGAAGCGCATTATCACAATACCACCTTTCCTGGCATATGGAGAAGAAGGAGATGGTAAAAGGGTTTTTTTGGTTTTTTTTTGTTTGTTTGTTTTTTTAAATACAAGTCATCCATATTTTAAAACAACCTCTGTGTATTTTAAATTCATGGGCAGCATTACCCATTTCAGATGGAACAAAGTGATGGAGAGTTTCAAAATGTATTATGTACAGGATTGGAGTGACTAACAAGTATAAGATTTTTTAAAAAAATTAAACAGTAAGTTGCTTAACAGACATATTGATAATATAGTTGTAATCTTTGTATACTGAAATTTTATTTCATTCAGAGAATATAATCTGTGATTAATATCTAGTGGCTCCAAAAACTGGAAGTCAGGTGACTGCATAATTCTTTCAGTGACTGCCACAGAGAGCAGAAAACTTTGAAAAAGAAAAATGTATTTTTAGTTCCAATTTTGTTGGGTTTTTTTGCAACTGAGTTGGAGAATTAAGTGACAAACCCACATATGGAACAAAAATTACTGACTAGAAGCAGGTTATGCTAATTTGTTTTGGGAGGGGAGGTGCCTGATATTTGGCAGAAGGTTACTTTTCTTCAACAGGCGTGCTTGAGCTCCTTCTAAAACACCTGCTATTTCTGACCAATTTTCTGCTCTAACACTTCTGTAGGTAAGGACATCCCTGGCCAAGCTTCCCTCGTCTTTGATGTGGTTTTGCTAGATCTCCATAATCCCAAAGATGGTATTACTATTGAGAACCAGCATGTGCCTGAATCTTGCGAGCGGAGAAGCCAGACAGGAGACTTTCTCCGGTACCATTACAATGGCACACTTTTGGATGGCACATTGTTTGATTCCAGGTACCCAAACCGTTCAGATCCCATTTCCAGTTTGACTCCTTTATCTTATCCGCAATACTCCCAAATACAATTCTTTGCTTTTCCTTCCTTTTTGAAATGTTTGAGTGGAGTTGGAGTCTTCTCTTCAAAAACTTGTAGAAAATGTATGGGAACAAAGACAAGCACCTGTTTTGTGTTATGACGGGGTCACAGACGCCATCTAGGGGTGGCGATTCCCCCGGTGAAGCCGTGTATGCTTCAGCAATGCAGGCTTGAAGATTCTCTGCCCCTTAGAATTTAGCTGCTAAATAGGTAATGCTACTGAAGAGGGAGAAAATAAATATGATTCCCGTTTTATGTCCTGAGAATTGTGAGTCAGTGTGCTAGTGGCTTGTTTGAGGCTAGTCTCAAGACAGTCTTTCCATTTGTACTTGTAAACTGCATTGTGGAGGCTGATGTCTTTCAAGACTGAATTCAGCAGCAGGCTTTCTGTGATAAAGGAAGAGGGATTGCTGTCATGTCAGATTGAAAGCTCTCTGGGCACATGAGCCTCATGTACAGAATTATATGATGAATAATACCCTTGTAGCTTTCTGTCACTTTTGTTTGCCCTTCAATAAGCAGTACTTTACTTTCCCACTCCAGCTTTCAGAACAGCTGGCACAAGGAGCTGAAAATGAGCCACTGTAAAATGTTTCGTGAAATAATGTTTAGTGCTACTACAGCTGCTGCAAGCCAAAGATCAGGATCAGTTTGCAAACATAAGTTGTGTAACAATCCATGTGTGCTACTTCCCATGGGGAGGAGTCAGGGAATTGTATGTAATGTAATGAATTGAGGTGTGGTAAGGTTCAGAATCAGCCTTGACCTCCCCATTGAGCTGCCCAGCTGGGTGGGAGGACAGAAAGCAGGAGACCTGTATCAGCAGCCATCACTGTAGATGTTAATTTACAGCTTATGAACACTTTGAAGTTAGGAACTTAAAGCTTATCCAGAGCGCACCTACCTGGAATCTCTTTTTTGAGGTTTGAATGAGCATTGTCTGTAGTAGTTAAAGCCGGTTTTGAAAACGGCTGTAGTATTTCTGTTAGGGTTGTTGTCAAATAGTAACAAATACTATGCAGACAGCAGCCTTTAAATCATTCTAAAGAGCTGACCGTTGTTAGAGGGCTTATTCGTGAGTGTGTTGTATCTTGGCTTCCTGCAGAATTTACAAGAAAGGCCAATATCTAACAAGTATCTGTGAGGAAATAGAGCAGCTAACGATAGTTACTGAAAGCCTCGGAGTTGGCTGTGAAAAAATTCCTCACTTGTACGGGGAGCATGCCAAAAGCACTGTGAGTGGATGGGGTTGAGAGCTCTAATAATGTTTTCCTTCATTTTTTTCCCCTCTGCAATATTCACTTGCAGAACTGCCCCTGGGCAGCTCAGCCAGGCCTGACTGGGTTTAGAGCAGTTGAATAAGCCTCAGAATTACACCATGCTCTGTACTGATCTTGTTCTTTCCCAGAGTTACCTCCTTAAGATGAATTAAAACCTTTCTGCCTTCCCTTCCTTGGGTTGTGCCTCCATGTAGCATGCTTTGCAGAAAGGCAGAAGACAGACACATCCCTTTGATAGACATCATTTGTTGTTGTAGGCTTGTTTTATTCTGTCATCAGGTATTGAAGCAGATCCTTCAACCTACGTATAAGTGATTGGCATAGTTTGGAAGGGAGGGATAGTATTGATCCTTTTTTGTTGGCATGAGTCATTTTAATGCTGTGCATCCAAGTACTTATTTATCCCACCTCCTGCTTGTGGTAGTTGAACTGCATAGCTGTAGTTGCAAAATGGGATAGTCTGAAGGGTGGCTCATGAAAATAAACGTAAACTATTCTCTAGTCGATAAACACTGAACTAGAATTGGGGCAGAGAAAAAATGAAAGATGAAAGTGATTTTTTTTTTCAGTTACTTATCAAAATATGTTTTCTGTTTAGTCTAAAGATAAATAAATAAGATAAAAATTTTTTAAAAAAGTTGAGATTTTCTGTCAAGATATAGTAGAAATGTATTTGCAAAGAAGCTGTTCCCTGGCCAGGGTCCCAGTACTGGTTAATAAATTACACATTGTTGACTGATGAAACTTGGTGGCCTAGAGTCACTGAACGCGGTGATTGCATTGTGCCCCTCTGGTGCTAGTTAATGACTGCATGTTCGACTTTAACTGGTTTAAGGATTGTGTTGCTGCCCTATTGCAAGATTCTGTGTTTTCTTGAGTACGCCTGACACTGCTAAAATGCAGCTATTTTCCATAGCTATTCACGAAATCGTACATACGACACCTATGTCGGGAAAGGTTATGTGATTGCTGGGATGGATGAAGGTTTGCTAGGTGTATGCACTGGTGAAAAAAGAAGAATAATAATCCCTCCTCATCTTGGATATGGAGAAGAAGGAAGAGGTAAGCTTGACTTTTTATTTAAGTCTTCTTTAATTAATGTTTCCTTTATTGTTTAGTGTATCTGTGTGTAGTTCAATTTTTTTTTTGCATTTGAAAGGCTCATTAATTAATTCATTATTTTGTTGGCATGCAACTGACAGGATTACACCCAGAATTTGCAAAATTATTTTAATTAGCTAAGGAGGCAGGACAGTAAGTCTCACGTAGTTGGTGACCTGAAATTATTTGCATAATTAGTGCTTCAGGCAGAAGGATTACTTGATGACCTGAACTCATTTGGATAATCAGTGTTTCAGACAGGCTGGTACTTGGATGCCAGGAGCTCTGCAGCATGAGATCTTCCTTCCTGTGTGTCTTAACAAGCTCTGTAGGCTAAAGGAATTCATTGTGTTATGTTTTCATCCCCATTCCTGCCACATCCACTCCTAGGCCTCCTCTGTAAACAGTGGATGCATGTAACAGCAAAGCATCTGTGTATGTATAAGATACAGTTAAAATTCTTTTGGGAAAACTTACTACTGCCTACAAAGATTGCTGTGGGAGGTTGAATACGATAACCCTTCTAGCTGGTCACAGTTTTATGACTGGTGTTTCAAAAGGTACCTCGTGGGACATTATTTGGAAAAACTGACTTAGAAGAAAAGCCTCTCATCTGGGATTACAAATTCTGTGCTGTTGATTTGGGAATTAGACTCCTCTAACAACAAAAGCCACTCCTGGGTCTAGATATGTCTGTCAGTCCTGGTAATGCGATTGCATGTGTTCCTTGAGGGGGGGAGGGGGGCAGAAGAGTTTGCTTGCTGTCAGGACATTTTAAAGAAATGTAATCTTTTAGACATAATGGCATTCCTCGAAGCATGAGAAGTCCTATGAGAATTTTGGTGATCAATAATTAGTTGGTACATGGAACACAAGTCAGTCATATAAGATGGTCACAGGAAATGGAATGATGGAAATTGGGTACCATTTCTTTCTCTAATTGCCTAATTTGCTTCCTATTCAGGAAAGATTCCAGGGTCTGCAGTGCTGGTCTTTGACATCCACGTGGTTGACTTCCACAACCCCTCCGATTCGGTCAGCATTACTGTTAACTACAAACCTTCCAACTGCACTGTGCTGAGTAAGAAGGGAGATTACTTGAAGTATCACTACAATGCTTCGCTCCTGGATGGTACTTTGCTAGACTCAACGTAAGTGTGGCACCTGATAAAGAAAATGTCCCTAGCAGCTGTGAAAGCAGAATGAATTGCCTGTAAAGTGGGCTGGTGAGGAATAAGGAATTTTTAAGTGAAAAATTGAGCATTTATGTAGAATGTATTTTTCTTGTTATGTCTGCATGCCTTAGATATATATAGGAGGAGGAAAAGAAGACAATCATAGCGTAATGAGAGAACTGGAACAAAGAGGATGTAGGAGAAGAACAGAACCACTACAGGTGGGGTGATGAAACAGGTTGTCTGCATGGCCATCTGTTTAAGTGGGCTAACAGTCCAGGTGCTTGGCCAGTTGTACTAGAACGACACAGGGCTCGGCATAAACGAACTGTCCAAGGCTGCACTCTGTGATGGCTCAGTGTTCGTGAGAGATCTGGTAGAGATACTTGGTGTATTCTTGCTAAAGTGAGCTTGATTTTTAGTAAATGGTGATTTATAGGGTAGGTGTTTTATTGTAAATGATCCCTGTTGTGTCTGTACCACACGTGGGTGCTAGTTTTCCTGCGTTGCAGTGTTGCGGTAAGTGTCAGCATGGAGGAACTATCAGAGGGCTTGATTGTGACTGTGATTATAATGGTCCTCTTCCTCCTTCCTGTTGACAGTAGGGTTATGAGGGAAGCAGATGTTGCTCCCATCTGTCTCATACAGAACAAAAATAATCCCATAGCACTCTTTGCTGCAGCTACAAGAATACTTCTGCTAGCTTTTTTTCTGCCTTCATCTTTTGGATAGTGCAAGTCATCTAAACAATATTTTATTTTTGGAAAATTGGGAGAAGCTATTTTTAAACAGGTTGTAATTAACATGGGAAGCAGCTCATAGTTTTCCTGGTGTATGCAATAGCTTGTGGAGCTGAAAAGCTGTCTTACACTGGAGCACATGATGTGATGCTGTAGGCAAGTATGCATGCAAGTAACGTATTCGGCTTCAAAAACATGTTTTGTATGGCAGGAGTGCTCAGTTCCCATTTTGTAGCAGGAACCAAGGGATACTGAGACAGTCCTACTTGAACCAGTTCATAGAGAATCAAAAGATCATGAATCTTGTGCTCCTTAATTTTCAGGCTGACCTTTTAGCCACTAAATTGTTCCCTTTCCAGATAATACTCTGTTGTACAAGCGTGTTCTCCCATGGTACAGCCAAGCTAAATAACCAAAGAAGGGAGACTGACAGAAGGAAGGATTCTGCTGTTGTGACATGTACCAAGTGAACAGTCTTAACACTGCATGCTCTGCTTTTGGAATCGCAATACGTGCTTAACTTCTGGCGTTTTAACTCATGATAATTTCTAATGTTAGAAATGAGCCACCAGCAGCAAAGTATAGTTCAAGATATAATATGATTAAATAGCAGCAGCAGTAGTACGCTTCCAAGCTGTCTTGGTTGAGTGACCACTACATTCTAGTGACTGATTTCATTAAAGGGATGGCTGATCTGTGTGAGCGCACCCAGATCCTTAGAGGTTGGTAGTTCTGGGACAAATGTACATCTGGAATTTTTACATCTGCTGAGAAGTCCAACTTCATGACTTAAAAACATGTCAAAGGCAAAAAAGCCCCTACTTTGAGATAAAATAATTTGGGGGTTTAATTGGCAGGATTAATGATTATAATTAGGTTTCAATCAAGAAGTCTATAATTCTAGTTCCAGAGGACTTGTCACAGTAGGGACACTTCTGTTTGGTGTTGGCTGTATCTTGCTGCCTTGAAAACAGCTCCAGGTAACTGCTTGGTAAAACAGAGCATTGGGCATGAATGTAATTTCTGGCAATGACAGGATGCTTAAGTGGAAACTGCTATTTCAGTGGTAATTTTGAACAACAGAAATCCTCTATTGTATGGTGATGTTTCTTTAATTTTTCTTCCCTTCCTCTCCAGGCACAGCCTTGGCAAGACCTACAACATAGTTCTGGGATCCGGACAGGTGGTGGTGGGGATGGACATGGGCCTTCAAGACATGTGTGTCGGGGAACGACGAAGAGTTGTTATTCCACCGCATCTTGGTTATGGAGAAGAAGGAGTTGGTAAGTGAGTGAAACCTATTGCACATCCACTTAGCATCTCTTCAGTAACTGAAACACAAATATGTGTGTTTTGCTACTTGCATTAGGACCTGAGGCGAGTGTCTCTTAGCTGCTTGAATGGGATGTTTTTAGACGTTTTTCGTTTCATTATTTTAGACAGCCCCTGATTCCCCAATGAAATGAATATACTGTCTGCGTTGTACTTTAAGTCACACTGTTGCCGTGGCCAATATAAAGACCATCCCAGTATATAAAGGGAACACGCGCCACCCAGTAACGTTGCTGTATGAAAACAGAAAGCTCTAGGCACTCTGGTGTTGCAGAGAGATGTAGACACTGTTGCTGTGATAGGGAGTCGGGTACACACGCTGGGACACGCGATGTTATTCAGGAAACAAAACTGCAGGCAACTGCTCAGCACCAATATGTCAGCAAATTGAAAGAAAACTCAAAATTCAGAAACTGAATAAACTGAATGTAAGGTGTGAAACAGTTTGTAAGTGCTGTTGAAAGCCCCACAATAACACATTTGAGGCAGTTTGCTCTGTTTTAGAGCATTGAGGGACTTATTAAAAGGAACAACATAGAACTGCAAGAACTCTCCTATTCCAGTGTGTGTGGTTGTTACTGGTCTTCCGAGTTAAAAGGCTTGGGGGAAAGGAGTCTATCAGTAGATCACCAAGATCAACAAACTCTGGTTTATATGGCAACAGTTGTGGAAGTTGCTGTGTTCTTTGTGTACCTCCAGATCAGTTTGTGTTTTATAAAGACTGTCAAGCGTCAGGTGTCAAGCTTAATGGAGAACTGAGATAAGAGATAAAGAAGCATTTTCACTTGCACCTGGCTTCGAAAAAAATTAGGAATGAAAAATTATGAGTAGTACAAATACGTAACATTTTATACTATTATATATAGTTTAATATTTATATATAATAAAAGAATTCCTCATAAAATAAAATCTGCTGTGTTCATGTTCTAAACATACCTGTCATAGGTATTTGCCATCGTGCAAGTTACGTTCAATACACACGGTCTGAAACATGGCACGATTGTTAGTGTTTTCATATATACCTAGATACCTGAAGAGATTGCTTGTTTGCTACTGGACAGAAGTTAGAGGTGACCTCAATTTTCTTTTCCAAGGATAAATGAAACTCCTTCTACAGTTTCATGAAGGTGCTATCCCAAGCTGTTGCAACACTGTGGAATCTGTCAGTAGCAGTTTGATACACAGTGTATCGGTGAGATAGAGGAAAAATTGATTCATTCCTGCAGTTTCACCTTTATCAGTAAAAAAAAAAAGGATGCAGTTTTATTATGAAAGCTTCCTTTATGTTTTGATCACCTCTGCTGAAGTGAACAGGAAGATTTGGTGGGCTTGGGGTTATGGGGCTTGAGGATCACAGTAGAGAACCTGTTGGAGCAGGAAGAGAAATTTAATGATGGGTTAAAAGGAAATCACTCCTTAATGTAAGTGATGATAAACACTCCTCTTTGCCCTTTGTTGTGACAGAAGGAGAAGTGCCTGGTAGTGCTGTGTTAGTTTTTGACATCGAACTTCTCGAACTGGTGTCTGGCTTGCCTGAAGGGTACATGTTTGTATGGAATGGGGAAGTCTCTCCCAATCTTTTTGAAGAAATAGACCAGAATCACGATGGAGAGGTTCTTCTGGAGGAGGTAAGCTGAGGCAATGAAAACACTTGCAGTGGTTTTCTTTCACCACCATCATCAAGATACTTGGAGGATGTTGAAGAATGGGGACTTCTCATCTAGTGTTTGTTGTCAAGTGCACAGGAAGGCAGCGTGTCAGTTAAAACATGATTGTTTGGCTTTAAAGATAGAACCAAAGGAAAAAAGAAATATATGAATGGCCATACTACTTCAGACCATTTACTACTGTGGTCTCCTTGTCAGAGGCAGAGTTAGATTCAGTGATCCTTTGTGGTGTCGGCCTTCACAGTGTTAACTGGAGGTTTATGGTGAATCTTTGAGCCAAAGCTGAGCCTGCAGCAGGACATCCAGGAACTGTGTAATGACTTTTACAGCATGGCAGTGCCTGTAGCTGCCCCTTCCATGGGTGAATTGTGTGCTGGGTGAACACGTCCTGCATTTTCTTCTTCTGCATTTTCTCCTTCTGCATTTTCTCTTAACTGAGGAGTTCTGTTTTTTATTCTCTACTTCAGTTGTCTTTGTTGCCTTTCTCTATCATTCTGTTATCTGTCCTTGCTTGCTGGAGCAGTGCTGCCTGCAGATCTGAGGGTGCGGGCTGTGGACCTATGGAATAGCAGGAGATGCCTTCCAGCATTTTAACAAACAAATCGGGTAAAATCCCAGTCTTGTTTGCCCTCTTCCTAGCACTCTCTTCCACTTTGTTTTCCTTCTTTCTCCATCTTCTTTCTTGTGTTTACCTCCACTTCTGTCCTTGCAGAGAAGAGAAGAGCTTTTATCAGTCCAGAGGATGAGTGAGGTGGGATGTGATTGCTGATATGTGACTGTTGATCCTTCGGGTCACCTAGCAAGGAGGAGAAGGAGAAGCTGGGGACATAGAAGAGGATGCTTGGCCTAAAAGTTGTAAATGAATGTCAGGAATAGCTCTCATTGTTGTAGCTTATTTAACAGGTGGCACCAGAGAAAACAGTATTTGGAGAAATTGTGTTTTGTTGTGGAGTTTCTGGTTTTGGCAACCCAGCAGTGTGACTTCTGTCAGTTGTCCTCTAATCACCTGGAATAACTTCATCATATGTATAAGGAAAAGGATTTCTACGGGAAACTAACCTTGTAACCTTGCAACCTTTATTTATTCCTATTTTTAACCTCACGAGTCTGTCCTAGTTAGTCCAATTCAGGTTGCAAGCTTTATAGTGTAGTAACAGTGTACTTGTACATACACTTAATAATAAGCTGTAAAATGCTAAATAGTCAGCAACAAATAAATGCTAATTTCGTAAATATTCTTCAGTTTTAAATGCCTGATTCATTGTGAGCTGCTTTCTCCTCCTTTCCCTCCACCTAGTTTTCAGAGTACATTCGAGCTCAAGTCGATTCTGGCAAAGGAAAACTAGCTCCTGGTTTTGATTTTGAAAAGATTGTTAAAAATATGTTCACCAATCAAGACCGGGACGGAAATAGTAAAGTTACTGCTGAAGAATTCAAGTTGAAAGACCAGGAGGCTAAAGAGGAGCATGATGAACTGTAAAGCTAAGAAAAAAAGAAGAGTCCTGAGCTGATCTGCTGTTGGAACGCGTCTACTGGAAGAGGTTTTGGGAAGCATGTTTCTGAAAGGTGAGCACTCAGCTGGGCAGCCTGTGCCTGCCTGTGCCTGTGCCTGTGCGCTGGCAGGCTGTTAACGTAGGAAGAGATTTGCAGTTGGAATTGTTGGGTATATTTAAAAAAAGTGTTAAGTGCCTCAAGATAGGATGTATAAATGGATAGAGTGTACTGCTGTACGTGGTGTCGTGGACCATGTGGTCTGTTTTTATGCTAAAGATTAGAAGATGTCATTGAACAGTCACTTGGATGGATGGATGGGTGGTAGGGAGAAAACGTACCGAGTGCTTTTTTAAAAGAGTTTTAAAAAACCTTTATCCAAAATATTTCTGCAGGGGAACCAGAAAATAATCCCCATGAAAGTAACGTGTAAAAATTGTCAGACACTGAGACTAGTTCCTTTCAGAAGGTGTGAGCACACTTTCCAGCAACTGAACAAAATTGTATGAACATTTCCCAGCAGGACCTCCCATCTGTAAATTGCAGAACATGCAAATGATAGCCATGCCCTTGCAAAATTTCCATAAGCTGTGAATTAAACTGAACAGGCCTGGAACTGTAACTGTGTATGTGTTGGGTTTTTACCTTACAAAAATTTGCTACCATCTGTATTGTGTTTGATTAATAACCTTGACTCTCCTTCCTGGCCTGTTGAAACAGTGTCCTGATCAGTGATACCCAAACCTTTCTAGTTGCGACCTTATTTATAGCTTTTTTAAACCTTAAGTATTAGTATTAGGGGTCCAAATACTGTCGTAAATGCTGGATACAATTAATTTTGTGTTGGGCTTCTGCCTCCTATTTTGGGAATTGTTAGACTGAGGAGTAAGTACTTGGAGCTTACGCAGCAGAGCAGTCTGGTGGGGCGAACAAACAAAAAGACAGTGATAGAATCAAGAAATAGACCCGGCAGTTCATGCCTGCAAACGCTCTGGCCTGTCCCTCAGTACTAAACGGGCCTGGGAGTGCTGTTCAGATGACAGGAACTCTTGAGACAGTCACCCGTTAGATCTAGAAATACAGCAAGCTGTTTAATAGAAAATACACTACACAGACGTATTTTTCTGGGAGGCTGTATGATTCCCCCCTCAGTACATGACATGTAAAGAGCACAAATATGTATAGTGTGACACTGTCAGAGACAAGTAGAAGGGGAGTTGTGTCTCCATTATATGCTTTGTGTCTCCTTTCTTGCTTTTCTTGATCTGTACATGTGGGTTTTAAGCTCCCTGAGATGCTCTTTTTAAAAACCTTTTTTTTCAATTGGATGAAAACATTTTGTATTGGGTTTTAATACAGTTGTTATAAAAAATGCAGTGAAATTTTTTTTTTAGTTTGATACCATTTACAGTTGGATAACTGATCTTTTTGTTAAATAAAATGTTGATCAACTGTTGAAGTTTATTTATTTTTCTGGCATTTTGATGGGTGGGACATCTGAATAGAAGCAAGTGCCCTTTGTGCAGCCCTGTTCTTACACACAAAGCAGCCTTAGCCCGAGTAGGCTCAATAGTGCTATTGGTCTTTAGGAAAAATATTTTAAATGAGGATTATTTGATTCAAAATGACTGAGAATAACAAACAACAATGAAAGATTTTCATAGAATCATAGAATGGCCTGGGTTGAAAAGGACCTTAAAGATCATCTAGTTTCAACCCCCCTGCTGTGGGCAGGGTTGCCAACTACTAGAGCAGCCTGCCCAGGGCCCCATCCAGCCTGGCCTTGAATGCCTCCAGGGATGGGGCATCCACAGCTTCTCTGGGCAACCTCACCAGCCTCTGAGTGAAAAATTTCCACCAAATATCCAACCTAAATCTCCCCTCTCTTAGTTTAAAACCGTTCCCCCTCATCCTGTCACTATCAACCCCTGTAACCAGTCGCTCCCCCTCCTGTTTATACGCTCCCTTCAAGCACTGGAAGGCCGCAATGAGGTCTCCCCAGATCCTTCTCTTCTCCAAGCTAAACAAGCCCAGTTCCCTCAACCTTTCCTCATAGGAGAGGTGCTCCAGCCCTCTGATCACCTTAGTGGCCCTCCTCTGAACCTGTTCCAAGAGCTCCACGTCCTTCCTGTGCTGGGGGCCCCAGGCCTGGACACAGTACTCCAGATGGGGTCTCACAAGAGCAGAGTAGAGGGGGAGAATCACCTCCCTCTCCCTGCTGGCCACCCCTTTTTTAATGCAGCCCAGGACATCGTTGGCCTTCTGGGCTGCCAGCGCATGCTGCTGGCTCATGTCCAGCTTCTCGTCCACCAGGACCCCCAAGTCCTTCTCCACAGGGCTGCTCTCAAGTTCTTCCCCCAGTCTATATAAGCACCTGGGATTGCCCCGGCCCAAGTACAACACCTTGCACTTGGCCTTGTTGAACCTCGTTAGGTTCTCATGGGCCCACTTCTCCAGCCTGTCCAGGTCCCTCTGGATGGCATCCCTTCCCTCTATTCCATCAACTGCACCACTCAGCTTGGTGTCATCTGCAAATTTGCTGAGGGTGCACTCGATTCCCTCATCTGTGTCGTCGATAAAGATGTTGAAGAGCACTGGTCCCAAGACAGACCCTTGAGGGACACCACTTGTGACCGGCCTCCATCCAGACATAGAGCCATTGATCACAACCCTTTGGCTGCAACCAGCCAACCAATTCTTTATCCATTGAACAGTCCGTCCACACAGGTGAAGTGAGGTCATTCTTAGGCCTTAAAAGGACTTCCCTAAATACCCCTCCCATATTACCAGCAGCTGTGACAGCTGAAAGGGTGATGTTCTCTCAGCTGGGAACTCCAAGTCTCTCATTGAATGAAATTGTTTTACATAAGAAATCTTTCCTGCGCCAGGCTAGTGAAAGCAAACTCGCTGGGCTTTGTATCCAGGGTTTGATGTTTTCACTCCATCTGTAGTTCCAAAACCACACCTATTGCATGTACTCCAAAACCCCAAGTGTGTCTTCTGGCTATTCAGGAATGTTTTATTTGGGAAAATCATAGTGAACAGCTCTTTCTGCACAGAGGATCATTCCAGCTGGTTCCCAGGAGGTGGGCCAGCAACCAGGCCTGGGTGAGCCAGGCCAGCAGAGCCACACTGCAGGGCAGACGCTGGACAACGAGCAGCACCACGCATGGAGGTGCAGTCAGTCGGGAACCCTGAAGATTGCTGTGCTGGATTTTTTTGGAACAGTCTGTCAGTGATGGGATGGCAGGTATGACTTTACCAGTGCCTCCAGCTAGGGTGAGTACATCTGAAATTCTCATTCCACTGCTCCCTAGGCCATAGCAAACGTGGCGTGTGATCTATCTAAATGATGTTTTTCTGCCAAGAGGAAGGTTTTGTTGCCCCCTCACCTCATCCACCCCCAAGCCTGGATGCTGCCATTGCAGAAATGAGAATGCAATTTTGGGAGAAAGAATAAATGGAAAAACTTGCTGTGAAATAATTGTTTTTACACTGGAGCATTTACTTGCCTAGACAAAGGCAACAGAGGCCAGGAGTCCCTGTCTGCATTAGACTGAACTGCATAAACCCCAGGATCGTTGATGATTTATGTAGACCCTGTCAGTTCTTTTCCTTTCTCTTGGCAGCCATCAGCCCCTACCCCAAAGGAAAGCTCCTGGCCACCTTCCTTCTCAGCAAAGGGCTGTACTTGGGCTGGCAGCCTCTCCCCATTGCGCTCAGGGTGTGTGGCAGCCCTTTCAGCGTGCAGGCAGCCAGCCTGCCTGCCAGTGAACAAACTGGGGGCAGGGGGAGCTGGCGCACCAGTGAAATTGTGCTGGAAGGGACTGGGAGAGCTCAGGCCAGCCCCTGCACCCCCCGCAATAAATAAATCCCTCTGTGTCACCATCCTGTTAGAGAAGGTGGCCTGGGGTGGATACAGATGTAAGGGAATATTTTCAACCTCAAAGTGTATGGTAATTTTTAACGCAGAAAGTATCTATCGAGACAGATACTTTCTCACAGACTGAACTGAGATAACCTATTTAGAAAAATAGATGATAACTTTTCAAGGGTCACTAATAGCGGGATGAAAATGGATGGTTTAGCTAAGGAGAGACTCTCCAGAAATGAGACTGCTGCTGCTCCTCTAATGAAATGCCCAGGTGCTACTCTCTGGGCACCTGGCTCCCGTTAGGCAGCGGGTTGATGAAAGGAAGCTGACCGTGGTCAAGGTTGGCATTTACCTACTGGATTGGCAGAGGCTCAGAGGAAGAGAAAAGGATTACGGCTGTATACCCAGAATCCAGGTATTTATAAATACTTTTTGTGTGATTTTTCTGTCCCGATTTGACAGTAATACTTTCTGCTGTATACTCTGCCTGTTCCAAGTATATTCAGAAATCATACTTAATTCAGAGTTTGTAGTTGTTGGACACAAATTTTCTGTGTGAAGTAATATTCAGATTTTCCTTTAAGCTTAAAAATGGCATCTTTAGCCGGTACTTGTTACAAGTTTCTGGCTCAGTTCAGGATATTAGCATGTGTTTGACAGTAAGAAGACATTTGAGCTGGCCGCAGCACCCAGTCAGAAGGAGGAAACATTTTTAGCTAAATAAAGGTTCCCAAATACTTGACCTTGGACATGTGCTACAAACAGAACAGATATTGTGAGTAGAGGAAAAAAAAAAAAGTAAAAAAAGTTACTTAACTTTGCTGCTTATTCCTTGCTTTAAACTTTAGAAATATTCTTTTGGCTACAGGTCTGGGAAATGTATGATACCTTTTGTTCCAAACTGAATCAGAAATGAAATACATCATTAGCGCTGCAAAATGTTTCTGGTTAGAAATTTGATTTAGAAAGACAATACTGTGAATAGTATGTCTCCTAAAACTGAACGCAGAAGCTGGGTGACAATTACAAGAATTAGACCTGCTGGAGAAGGGTGGTTTAACCTGTAGCTGCAGTGGGAATTTTGTTTGCCGTTAATTTTGTTTGTGGTTTTGGAGAGGCAACTGTTAATATCCATTCTTATTTCTAGCTAATCAGACCAACAACAAAAAGGTGGGATTTTGAGAAGGTGGAGGATATCTAAAAAAGTGATTGTCATTGTGGACTGAACGTTTGGTGACTGATCGTTCATTGTCCATCTGCTTGGAGGCGAGATTGGAAAATCCTCCTTATGTAATGCTTGGTAGAGGATTCCAGATCAAACAATCACCTCTCAAGGCAAAGATTAAGTGTCCCTGTAGCTGGGAAATCAAGCAATCACTTCTGATGCTGCTTGGGCTCAATACTAATTTCAGTAACTTGGATTAAGATCTGTGTTGGTAACTGCTTTTAAAGATGCTGCCTAATCCTTCTCCATGTTGCTCTGCATGGGCTTTTCTATATCGTTTTGGTTGTGGTGGTTTTTTGTTGTTTTTTGTTTGTTTGAAATTATGGGTGGGTTGAACAATGTGATCCTCTTCACACTGAAGGATTGATGGCTTGCTTCCTGTAGGGTTGGGTGAGGCTGAGGAAAAATGCTGGGGGAAGGACCCACGAGTTCATGTGAAATCCTGAGAAAAGTTGGATGAGAACATGGGTCAGTCCTGCCCCTCAGACACATGACACAGAGAGACCAGAATTGTCCCCTCCTTTTCACTGATGCTGGGATGGCCAGGGAAATCTGTTACGCTTGAAGCAAGATGGATCTTGTGCCAGAGTGCGTGTTGTTGACTTATCTTGTGCTGTGGAGCTGTGGCTATCAGGATTTTTCACATACTCTAAATTTTACCTGTTATCTGTATTCCAAAGGTAACCCGCCTGTAAACAGAAAATTTTGTCCCAGTGTAAACTTTGGGTGTAATGCCTGGTAATTAGCCCCTTGCAAGTGGAGACTGGTTGAGTAAGCAGTGTATCCAAACACCTCGGTGTTTTTCAGAAGGCCTTTGCCTTTTGGACTTTTATGTGACAAAAAGAGCCAGCATGATTGCTTGTTTAGACAAAACCCACCAATCTCCCCCCCTAGAAAAAACCCTTGACATTACTCCAGCTAAAATAAATTCTGTAGGTGCTTAAAACCCAAAATGTAGACTGTTAAAGACGTTGTGTGTGCTGACCTCCCCTGGGACCACCGCAGCATTCCCCGAGAGCCATGCCCAGCACGCTGCAGACCACTCATGTCCTGTGCTGACGTCCTGTAGGGAGTCATATGTAACATCGCCCTGCTTATCTTGCTGGTGGTGCTGAAACCGTGGTGTTGGCAGAAGACAACTGCACAGAAGGCTGCTCCCTCCATTACAGTTCTGCAATACCACCATCCTGCCCTCCTCCCTGGCCCAGGAACATGGGGGGGACAAGAAGAAAGGGAGAAAGTGCTTGCCTTGTACATTGAAGAACATCCTTCCCTCCCCTCCTGGCTGGGTGTTTGGGGCTCCTGCAAGCCTGTCCTGTCCTGCTATGGCTGTCATGTTCTCATACACTTCCTCCTGCTCTTCTGTCACAAGTACAAAGCAGCTCTGTCCCTGGCTGCTCTCAGAGAATCTCCCATAACCCAGTGTGACTCCTTCCACCCCAGCCCCACTGCCACAAGTTCTCACTTCAGCCCCTTCGGTGCGGTGTCTCCCGCTTGGCCAGTGTTTGTGCCTGTCAGCCACACATCAACGGGGCACTCAGTTTTGTGTGTGTGTATGAAAGAGAGGGTGAATAGCAGCTCTCTTGATGCCACTGACTCAGCAGCTGTCACTACTGCTTTCAAGCTCTCCCCGTCTTCTGGCTTTGGCCAACAGGCTCTTGGCAGGCTGGGGCTGCGGCAGCTGCTGCTCCCATCTCCTCCTGTCACCGGCACCGCCATGGCACTTCCAGCTCCTCCAGTCTGCTGCCGCCTGAGTCATGGCTCTCAAATGGAAGGCAGCCAAGATGCCATCCTCTACTTGGCCGCCTTACGTTTTAAGTGGTTTTCTGCTCAAATGGACGACTCCCAAGGCTCCTGCTTCTGGGATCTAGCTGTCCCTGTCCCTGCCGGCACACCACGTGCAGTGTGATCAAGAAAGGACGCTTGCGTTACTTAAGATTGTGCATCAAGCCTCTGGCGTGCATCAAAATACGGGGATGATTTAAATTCAGTTTACTGCAGAGGACGCAGAGGTGGGGTAAGGAAACTACTCTCCATTTTGTCTTCATGGAAAAGTTCCAGTAGGTGTGGTAACAGATGTAAGTCTGCTGATTTGGAAAAAATATGAGTGGTGCTACCAAGGTAGAATTTAGATAAGGGACCACAGGTTGGACAGGAAAGAGGCCATCTCCTGAGATGTGTATTACTTGCTGGTGGGAGAAAACACAGATCTAGGCTCTCCTATGTTTCATCAGAATTCCTCAGGGAATGGAAGATGGCACAGTTCCTGCTGTGTATTAAAGAAAGCAAAGGAACACAAAATAAGACCTGAAAAGGGCCTGAGGTTATGGCTGTGTACTATTAGCTTGTGAAATCATCTGTTGTTATAAAGATGAGCAGCTTTACCTCGGATATACTAACTGAAAGCATTCTTTCCATTCCAGAGAGGTTAAACAGACAGTAAGGATATAGAATATTTTGTAATGACACAAAAATCTATTAAGAAGAAACACTTTGTCTGAATTGGGTGAATAAAGCATTTTTACTGAAGAAAAATATATGTATGAAAAACTTCTGTGAAAGTCTGCAGCATAAAAGTAAAATCCTTCAAAGTACAGTTGAGACTGACATATCTTCTTTGAAAGAAGAAAAGGCAACACAAACGCGCACACTGCTTAGTCACAGAATGTTTACATCTTCCATTTTACAAAATAGCCATTTTCTAAACTGCTCCTCTGAAATGCCTGAGTAAAAGACAGTGAACCATAGTATCCCAGCAGCAGCAGTTTATCCCATCTACAAATCCAATTTAAATCTAGTTATAGTAGGAGTGTGAGACAATAAAGAACAGCGTAAGAGCAGTAAAAGGAGCTTCTAGTTGACAATGGATACCATGTGTATTTCAAAACACCAAAATGAAGATAAAAGTCTTAAATAAAATTAAACAGTTCTGTAAATGAGTAACAAACACATCTAAGATAGCACACGAGTGCTCTTCTGTCCACTTGCCTCCTGGAAGGAATGGAGTGACTTGAGACTGCAATTTACAGGATTTTCTGTAGAATGGAGTTGGCAACTTCCAGGGTTTCATCTTTCACCAACACAATATCATAAGAGTCCATATATTTTTCCAAAAGCTCATCTACCTGATTGCAGAAGGGATAAAGACAAAGACCCAGTTAGTTTTAGAATTAATTATTGAAAGACTTTTTATCATTAAAATATTGCCCAGTCTTTCCTCCAAATTCAGGGAATGAGCCATACAAGTATGTATTGCTCCTATGAGTGAATTCCCCAGGATGACAGGGTAGGAGTAGCCTGATATAACTGTGCACGCTTTCCAGGATACAGTACCTCACATGTACTCTAGGATCTCGCACACAAGGATACTGAAAGAAAAACTACTTTCTCAGCTTCCCAAAAGGCAGAGAGAAATAGAAAAATGAAGTTTTCTCTCTCCCGAATGTAAATGGATGTGCATTGTAATTTACTGAACAATCAGTTCTGTGTCTCCTCAAAAAAAGAGGAGACTACTTAAATTTGTTATCTGTAAGATTATAATTTTGCTCAATTATTTATCCACTATTGATAGGAGGGGGAGGAGCCACGGGAACTCAAGAAAATGAATTTCTCTAGCCTCTGAATTTTACTTCTCAACAAAATACTTTTTTGGAAGCAGTTCCATACAAAAACCAAAGCAACTTACATTTGTGTTTTTGTAGCTTACAGGTTAGAAAAAAACTGGAGGCAAGAAATCCATGAAAAATGTTTGAAATCTCAAAACAAATATAGGCCAAACAGTTTGATATCTCAAGCTTAGTACAATGAACCTGTTTCTAACTTACAGTATTTCACTCAAAGTTCAAAAGGCTGTAAGGATACTTACTTTATCATTGAGATAGCCGATCTTAAGGATGTGTTCAACATTTGCTACTCCATCTGCCATACTCAAGTCTCCTTGGGAATCCCCCAGCAGTATGATATTACTGTTGTCTTTTAGCTGTTTGAAGTACTCTGTATTCTTCAAGGCACCATCATGTTTGTTGTAAACATGAATCAATTCTCCTTTAAATCCTTTTAATATTCCCTATTAAAAAAAAACAACCCACTGAAGTTATTTCTAGTCTCATAAAGACAGGATAGCATCTAGAATGAAATAGGTGGTATTACTCTTGAACTAACATTTGACTATGTAATCTCTAATGATGAACAAGATAAATTATTGTTAAATACTTTAATGACTGTAACAGCATTGTTAAGACTAGGCAGACTGCGATTCTCCCTGCTTGGAGGAGGAGTAGTGCGGTACTGCGCTGAGTGTGAGGTTGTCAGTGAAGGAAATGAAGAGTATTTTACTCACACCACACTAACAGTGTTTGAACTGTTATCCTCTGCTTGTTTTTTTTACACTGTTATCCTCTGCTTGTTTTTTTTTGTTTGTTTGGGGTGGTTCTTTTTTGTTTCCTGGGAGAGGGCTGAGTATGCAATTCTAACTTTCGATATGGCAGGGTAGATGGCTACATCTGTCGCACTAAAATGTTCATCTTGTAGTGTATCTAAATAGCCACTGAATACCACTAACAGTCATGGAAAACAAGAATGTGTTATTTCATACATACATTTTCATCAAAATCCATGAAATTGGAAACCACTTTGACATTCGAGTGGTAAACCCCAGCCTGGTGGATAACTTCCTCAAGAATGTCCCCGATCCCAGCAGAAAATATGAACACAGGAATATTATGTTCACTGAGCTTATCAAAGAAGTTCTCATATCCTTCTCTGCAACACAGAATGTAAATACAAATCAAATCTCAAATAAGGAAAGCCAAGAAAAGTATGAGTTTTCAGAAGACATTCCCACCATTTTTGGAAAAGAAAATTAATTTTTCCTGAGCATTTCAGTTTATTTTTTTCCCCCTCAAAACACCTAACCATGTTTTAAAGCTTTAAAAACACTCTCCCCTTCCCAAACACCCCAGAACAAGTGAACAACTATAGAACTTTCTCTAGCTACTATCAGGCTGTACATCTCCTTTCAATCTTCCTTGCTTAAATATTTGATTTTCTACAGGGTTATTACCATAAAACAAATTTTGTTTTGTTTTTAAATCCTGAAAACATTTATTGTTGCGCTTTCCTGAAAGTTTTTTAGTTTTCAGTACCCAATCGAAACTATGTATAGTATTCCAAGAACAAGATAATACTATCTCTACACACTTTCTCCACAGAGACATTGATGGGTAGAATATTATGTTTTTTAAAAATATATGAGAGTTTTGGAGGGTATTTTAGCCTGTGAAGATTTAACCCACGTGGACTTAAGCTTTCAAGCAGGCAGAGATAGTGTGCTCGTCTGTGTTGCGAAACATAAAAATTTAGTCAGTATGATAAACAAACACTTCCACAATTTAAGTTCTAACCTCCTGTTTTAGTAGTCCAAAATTTAAGGACAATTTTGGAGAACTTCAGAAGAGGTAGGAGCCACAGCAGATTTCAAACAAGGATTTTTGCTGTCTTTTAAACTTGTCTTTAGCCTTCCTCACAGAGAAAGAACAATATTTAATACAATGTATGGAACATAGTCCTTAAGTCACTGCACTTTTATCTCTGATAAAACTATTATAGGACATATTTTTCAAAGGAATAAAGTTGAACTCTGCATTCCACTTTAAAAAAACTGTGTCACCAGTGCAATTTCAAGAGGATGAAAGTTTACAGAAATGGAGGTTGTAGAAACAAGATTAGTTTCAGTGTGATCATTTAGCTACAACATATCAATAAAGTGGGAGCATGAAGAACTCACTATGTTCCAAGCCTGAGCTCACTGTGTTCCATTCTCAGAAATGTGTTTTTTTTCCCCCCCTTTTATTCCCACCCCCCAATCTACAGAAAATGCTCTGAAACAGTATTGTGCAAATCAAAAGGAACTTACTTCAGCATAACATCAGATTCCCTCACAGTTTCTGCAAGCTTATCCTTTTGTAAGCCTTGTTCAATGAGTAGGGCATGAGATTTACTGTACCTAGAATATAAACAAAAAATGGGTAAAAATTGACTTACTAAGATTCACCTTTCATTAGACCTTATGATGAAAAGCATCCTGGATGGTTAATTCTTGCTCTTTCAAGTTAACAGCAAAGCAAAAACAGCTGTTGCACAGCACTCAAAGAGATTAATTCAGTTAATGCATTAGCTAAAAGCTAATTACTGCCATTAGATTGCTTTTAAAAACCTATTAAATCTAATCTTAGTGCAATTTGAAGATGGGAGATGTCTCTTACCATTCTACCATATATGGATATTTTTCTTCAATAGTGAGAGATGGATCAATTTCAATAGCGTAATAGGTTTCTTTCAGCTGCAATAACTGAAGGGGAAAAAACCACCAGAAGTTTAATGTATTTTTATATAATAACGTTTGGTATTTGATCTAACCAATCAAAAGAACTTTCTTCATTCAGATTACATTATTTAGATATAATGGAATCTGAAATGCTCTTTGAACAAAGAGCTTGTAAATATCAGAAAAAAAGTGGCTGCTGTTAAACTGGACTACATGCATACATACAAATATTTCTGTATGCTTCTATTAGTGAAGGGATGTCCTGCAGTCAGTACGAAAGCTCAGAGAGCTTTAAGGATTTGAAAGAGTCCCTTGTCTTGTTGTGCTGCGTAAGTCAAGGCATAATAACAGTCAGGGAATAATAACAGTTGCCTGTACAACAAACCAATGGCTAGTAAGTTTTCTGTTTACCTTTTTCCGACATTCCTCTGTGATCAGCTTAGAGTTATCGATGATGTCTGGGGGTGTGAAAAAAAAAAAGCATTAAACAAGATGGTATATTTCTTTTACTTTGCTCTACAGCACTGTAAATGGCATAGATGACAATGTTTGATGACATACAACTATGTTTCCTCAGAACTTTTCTTACCAGCAACCAGTAAAAGGCACATTTTTCTTCATGAGTATGAAGATGTCCTTCTCCTCATCTCTGACTCAAAAAGTCAATTACAAGCTCTCTTATCTGTTTCTTGAGATTTAACTGTTTCTGAAATCATCATGAGGCATCCTATGTGTTTTAGGATTTCCACTTCATTAGTAAATGGATTCTCTTTGTATGTCAAGAATTCTGAGGAGTTCGCTATCTGGTTCTTTCAGGCATCAGGACTATCATGGGCTCTTAAAAAATAAAAGTAACGCTACCATATCTAGCCACCAATGTCTTATAGTTCAGAACTTAGTGTTTTAATTGCGAGTGACAACTGGTTTCAACACATATTTCTATATATATATGGTAATCACAAATTGTGATTACCATATATATATAGAAACACATATAGACAGTCACTAGAATACTTCTTCATTAGGATGTACAGGTTAGGTAACAAGTCAATATAAAATCTCACATATTAGGGAGGAAAATGGATATAAAATTAAAATCTATGGAAAACTAAAAGGAGTGAACAAACCAATCCATATTAAAAAAAAAAAGTACTCACTATGACAAGTTGGACATCTTTTTCCATTGTAGGAAAATCTACTTAATGTCATATCAAAATCTGTAATTATCTATTTAAGGAAAGAAAAAGCAAAACTGTCTTACAACATGGAGGGACAAAATAAAGAATGGCTAGAAATTGTGAACGATCAACAATAGTTGCAGCTGAGTAGCATGTGTCACAGACGTCTCTCTATTCTATTGAGCTATTGTAATGTAAGCTAGAATAACCCATAAGAATAACTTTTTTTCCTAACAAAATCTTTTTTCTAATTCCTTTGGTCAGAATATTTCCGAAATTACTAAACTTTTATGTTTATATAATCTGCTTAACTAGTATATGGCTGAATTACAATCAACAAGAGCTATTTAAAGAGTTAACATGTTAGTTTTGCAGGTGTCTTGAAGGCTGACTTCTGTTATACACATATATGCTTAAATACTTTTGGCATAGAGCAATAATCAGATGATTGCTTTCATTCCAAACTGGTTACACCTTCTACTATCTTTACCTGAAGTTTGGCAGCTCCACCTTTGATGAGGCCACAAATAATCTCTTCTACTCTCCCTGGGTCCTTAATATGGACAGTCTTCTTCTGAAATTCTGGCATCTATGAACAAAGACAGAAATATGCTTACAGAGGAAAACTTACTAGGTAATACCTGCCATCCACCAGATTGGAAGGTCTGCATCTATGAACAGTTTCACGTGACATCAAGACATGCTCAGGACAGGAAGGCAAGTTAAGAGTAAAAAAGAAACAAAAAAATATTCTGGATGTACTAACTGATGAATGCATACAGTTCTGTTTGCTTTCAGCATCTGTTTTCATTTCCTTTCCTAATATCAAATTATTCAATAAGTTGACACTCACAGAAAAGATAATTGTATTTGTAGGAAATAAGGGAGATATATAGAAACAGGATGTATGGGATCACCTTGTGGTTCAAATATGTCACTGGGAGATAGTGAACCTTCAAACTAGCTCTTTGTGGAACTGATAGGCCCTTAAAGTTTCAACATAAAGAAGACAGGCTAATTTTAGACACCCATTGTTTTGTTGAGAATGCTCATGTGTCAACCGAGTACTCCAATACAGTATAGTAATTCCTGCTCCCTAGCCAGTCCATCAATCATTTTCCATTACCTTTTGAAATAACACATGCTATCACACCATGTAGTCCTTTTGAGTGAAGAATATTTCTTGAATATCACGATAAATGCTCAATTTGGTAAACAAGAAAAAAACCCCACTAAAACCACACCCCTCCCCAAACAACACCCTCCCCCCCAAGCCCTTGCTTACTCTCAAAGCTTCTCTTCAGCCTTGCAGAAATGGTAAAAGAACTACTCAGAAATTTCCAAATTTAGTGTGTATTTCCTTCCTTTATAATAATGTATGGACTCTTTCTAACGCAAAGGCAATCAGACGTTTGCCCATGTTTACATGGGCATCCCATTTCTCAAACCAGAGTTCTCACATCACCCATTGTTAATAAGTCACACAATAGTCTTTCTTCCTGCTCTTGATGCTACTAAGCCTTCTGTTTATTAGTAACAACTGACTTGCAGTCAAATTGCAATTAGGTTATCATTTAAGAAAACAAAGACATTTTAAAGTCTTGCAAAACCATGATTTTAATGGAAAAGACACTTGTGTGTCAGGGAAAAGGAGGAGCTGGAGGTCCCTTTAAATATCAGCTCTAGCCCACTGTGCCCTCAGGTAGGAGTAAGCTATTGTAGTTACATCATTTTCAGCAGGTACTTGTGTAACCCATTCTTCAAAACCTCCACTTACATATTCCTTACTTTCCTCAGCCATGTATTTTACTGCTCAACTATGTTCAGAAAAGTTTGCTTAATCTCTACTTATCCTTCCTTACTGTAATTTTAGGTCATTCAACTTGGAGGAAAGTATGCCTTTTCACAGGTGCTCACTGGCTATTTTCCCCTTCTTCTTGAACTAAAGAATCACAGTTTATTCACTCTTCTTTTGCAGAGCACTATTTTTCAAACCTCTGACTATACTTGACATTGTCCTGGCCCGTCCATTTGAACCATATAATTCTTGAAACACAGCATCAGTAACTGTGCATATAACCTTTCTGTTCTGCTCTGAAAAGGCCTCAGCTGAAGAGGTACTTTGGCCTGTCTTCAGATAGTATCTTTGCATGTACTTTTGAATACACTTACGTTATTACCAGTAGTATGGTGATAATGATCCAAATTCAGTTGATAATGACTACATATTCTGCAGAATTACTTCTAGGAAGAAACAGGTAGTTGCACAAAGTGCTAAATTTTACATTTAGTTTTGCTGGGCTGTACCTTTTCTTCCACATCAGTGCTCCCATTTTTCAATATAACGACTAATCCTAATCCCCAGTATGCTTACTGCTACTTTTTGGTTGATATCCTCAAAGCCACTAATGAAAACAGAAAATATAAATCCTTCTAAAACCCTAATCCTGAGTCTCTGATAATTTTCCACCCATCCAAAAAGTTTCACCTATACCAGAACATCATGCCAAGTTATTTACTACTTCTTTGCTTTATAAATCTCTTAAAGAAACAAACTGGATTAATTTCACTTAGTTTGGAAGATTTAAGGTTTTCCTTTGCCATCCTTTCTGTAAAAGTGGCACCTCCTAAACCGAGATAGTTGTGTTCTATGTGGTTGCAGTGCCTTGCTACTTTTATTAGAATAGGAAATTCAAAAAAGGTACATTAAGATTGGCTTCCAACTTCAGCTACATCCCAAGCTGGCAATCACTGAGAAAGCTAGTAAGTGTTAAAAATAAAATTTCTGAAAAAGAACCATAAATGAATTCCCTAATCTTTTGAGAAATACATTTACAAAGTATTTATAGATATTTGTTCAGAATTATCAGCAGATCTAGCTTCACAAAATAAAATATTAACAATCTGTAACTTTTCAAAGGTGTTTTATGGTATTTCTTTTGTATGTCATATAGTGCTGGTAAAGAAAAGGAACCTTGCTACTTGTTTGGTGGGTAGATTTTTTTTTCCATTGCAAAAAAAGAAAGCAATTTGATTCTGTTTTGTATTTTTTTCACTGTAAATTGACTAATTCCTTTGACTTTCAGGAGGCAAATTATATGTGTATTTTTAGACTTGGAATGCAAAAATTAAACAAAGTGAAATCTAAATGTGTGCTTTTGTAAGAAATAGTTCAAACATTATTTGGTTTACTTAGATACTAAGCAACAGACTTCCTCCTGTAAATGGTTTAAACAGAACAGATGTTGGGGGAGATGGAGAGATCAGAGGGAGAGACTGTATGAGGAAAGATGGATTGCTTGCTACTGTTCTATTTCAGACTGAGGCCTTTTGTAACTTTCTGAAACAACCTGAGGAAAAACCTCCTTAGTAAACAGTTCAGTGGATGATGTTAAACAAGACATTGCTTAAGATTTTAAGCATGACGAAAGCTTCCTGCTTTGATGCTGTAAACTGATACTCCTACTCAAGATCAGTTCCTAAGGTTCATTTATTTCTTTCATTTTTACATACAAATTGAAGTCAGATGAAGAGTATTTTTATTTAGGGGAAAAAAGTCTTCTGCAGTGAGTATAAAACAGACAATTTCAGTCTCACAGGCAAACCTAAGTATTCATTATGGATACAGCATCTGATAAAGCCTCTGACAAACATGGTTAGTTTAAATAGCCACTGTCCCCATCACTAGTTCCTTGTATTTGTATTTGCAATTGAACATTAAGTAACAAATCTTTTATTTAGGTTTTTTCAGTATCATATCAGAAGTAGATGAAACTGTAGTAAGCAGTCACTAGTTGTCTGGCAAACTCTCCTTCAATGTCTTACACTTCTTCCCAGGCTAGCTGTTCAGTTGCATACTTGCCATTCATCACAGTTGAAAGAGACAAGCAGATTCAAGTTGGAAAGAACAGATAAGACAGATGAAAGAACAAAGAGTGAAAAAATGCTAATAAGAAAAGTTCAGTCAATTGATAAAACTTATGTTTATATTAATTGTTTAAGAAAGTTCTAGGAGTCAACACAGTATATTCAAAAGGCCAAAAATTCTGGTGCACCAGTTGATTGGGAAGAACACATATGGAGAAACAGGCAAACAAAAATCTCCACAGCACCTAACAAAGGCAAGAAAGCTTTTCAGAGCAAGAAGCTTCTACATACAGAATTAAAAGTATAAAAGCACAGGAAAAGGTATTAGTATTTCATTGTGACATCTGAAAGTACATCGTATTGAATCACTTAAGTGCCCCTATTTATTCCGTCATTTTATAGAAGCGTAAGAAGTTTGCGTTCTTACCAAGGACATCTATATGTTACTGAAGTAGATCAGAGACCAGTATCTCCTTTAAAACACATTTTGAAAGATGACAACTCCTGAACAAAATTTGTGGTTGGCATATACACTGGCCACAAATATGTTTAAGTTTCCAGTCTCTGATATTTTTTAAGGAGCCTTCAAAGACAAGCAAGGAGAACAAAACTGAAAAAGATTATTTTAAAGGTTGACCTTAATTGGATTTATGAAAAGGAAAAAGAGATCTGCTTGTTTGTGATAGCAGGTAACTGGAATAAGGATGTAGGAAATTTTTTTGTAGCTAGCAATGTTATAGTCATACCTTGATGAATGAACAGTAATGGATTCACGCAGGTTTGGAAATCCCCCAGTCCTACAAACCACAGAATGGGTCATTTACAACAAGGATAGTTTTGAAATTTACAAGCCTATTTAGTACATGAGTCTGTGTAGCTGGGTTAAACAAAGAGGAAAAGTATTTACTGTAAAGACTGTATTGAATTCTAGTTTTGAAATAAAATTTCTTATATACAACTGGATAACAGGAAAGCAAACAGCTGCTTTTATGTTGTATCTGGGTGCTGCTTAACATATATTGTTTTCTTAGTATTTGAAACAGTGTATATCTAAGTGCATGCTGTATCAGTTAGATTATGAAACGAGTTGGTGATAATCACTAAAAGAAAAGGCAGGTATCTAAGTGGATTCAAAGCTCCTACAGTAGGCATTTCCGATCAGGTATTCTAGAGAATTAATAACTGATTGTGTGCACGAGGTGTAATGTCATATTCTGGAGCTAAGATTATACTGAACTTTTGATTGTACTGAGCAGTGGAGGTAGAGCAGTCACTTCCCTCCCCCACCCAGTGAAACAACAACATAAGTCCCTATGATTAAAGAAAAAAAAAAAGAAAAAAATAATAATGTCCAGTTGGAGAATAATTACTAAGAAGAAACTTCATATAAAGGACAATGGGGAACCTTATGTTGTTTTCACTATTGGTAATTTTAAATTGGGAAGGCTGAGCTGATGAATGACTTGCTATCTTAACTACATAGAGATATGGCTCATTTCACAACCAAATCTAGACACACAGCCTGAAATATTACTAGTAATAACAAAAAATATAAGAGTTTACCATCATAAGTCTTCTAAGTAATGCTTTGAACAAGGACGTAAATAAAATGGGTAAAGTATTTTTATACCTGTAAGCCTACACTACTTGGCAAATATAAAGGTCTCTGATTTTACGAAGACTAATCTAGTATGTATGCCTCCCAAAAACCACTGCTAAGAAAACACCCTGCGTTATGGGTGGATAAAATTTTAAGGAAACTTCTCTGTAATTCTCAATGATTGATAGAGTACTTTGTTAGGTGTCAGTAATTCTAAAGAATAAGGACTGTTCTCACACTTACAAATGTATTAAAAATATTCCACAAAATTTCAGATTACTATAATGTCATAAAAGAGATAGGACAATGACTAAGAACTAGCAGTAATACTATTGACAGTATGTGAGTTTCAATTATCATACCATTTCTTTTCTTCTACTTTGTTGGTAAACCTATCTTAGACTAGACTAGGTTCCAAACCTATTAACTTTTGATACAGAGGACACACAAGGGTGGGCTAGAAGAGAGGGGGGACTATTAATGTTATTTCTGAACAAGCAAAATGCAAATCAAAGTGATAAAATGGATGGGATTCAATTATTTGTAAACTGTATTTCTAGTCTATGGTGATACCTTCCAGATAAAAAGAGTATAAACCAAGAATAAATTACATTTATTTTGGGAACTGCAAATGTTCAATTCCAAGGTCTGAGACTAGCTATCACATATACTTACTTATGGACATGTACCAAAAAAGGCAGGGCATGGCTTCAGTGATAGCTGTGAATTTTGATACCCTGGCAAGCTACAAAAAATTGGTTTCAGGGTTCTCGGTAGCAGAAAGTAACAGTTTGCTGGCCTTATAAAGAAAAAAGGGCATATTCCTTAATTTACATTTTCATCTTATTTTCCGGTCTCTTTTTGATATTATTACAGAACATTACTTTACTTACTCTTGAAAACAAAGCTTAGCAAAAAACTTTTGAAAAGCGTGCAAGCTTCTTCATGTAACTTCTGCTATTTGCAATATACGAGTTGCAAGAAGGGGAGGAACTGTAACAAAAACCACAGAATGGGAGCGTGTGTGTGTATCTTTTCCTCCACATATAGCTTTAATTCATACAGTTTACATTTTGGTCCATGAGTGCAACAGAGGTTTCTCTCAGCAGCCCCAGCTGTTAGTAGCCTTTTAGACAGGAACATTGAAAGCTACTGGTCATGAGTGTAGTCACATCAGTGACTCCCATTATTTATTTTAATTATTTATTATTCTCTTTTTACAGTAAATGGGCTGGATTCTGGTATTTAGTTTGGTAAAAAAACCCATATAAAAATCTGGAAAGAGAGCATTCACAGAAAACATGACAACAGCATTTCCTCTTGTGCTTTTAAAGGAGAGTACCTGCACGTTGAGCTTAGGGCACTCCTGATTCTTCTGACCTTGATTTTGTCCTACTCCAACAGCATAGGTGGCAAGCAGAATCCAGAGATGCAGGGCTTGCATACAGGCTGCCAACAAAACCCAACCAAATCCTTTTAAGAATTGGTCTGCTATATTATGTAATCTTTGCTATTCCTGCTGTATAGAAACAAAGGCAGACATGCATGGTACTGCGCTATGTCACTCTGAAAACACCCACGCTTAAGACTACTCTGATACATATGTAAAAATAGAGGAACATTTAAGCTGAATTAACCTATTCAATAAAAACTGGTACATACTATTTTTTCCTTCAATGCTGTTGCCAATTCTGTGCTATCAAATTTATACTTTAAAACCACAGTTTGTCACAATAAACAACTGTTAGTATCGCCTGAGCTCATAACCCTGGCTTAAAAATGCAGGCAGAAGTCAGTCAATACTGTTGGCAGAAGCTGTGCACACTTACCAGACGGTTTTGCAGGAGCAGCTGCAGAAGCAAAAGAAAATTCCTCTTGCTTGAGAAACACTAATATAGGAGCACAAGGTGCAGTTGAGGGCGTTTCCAAATACAGCCTGACTAATCCCCGTGCAAAACCCCAGGGTCCTGTGACGCACGCCAGCAATGCCCAGCAGTTTGTTATGCTCAGCAGCGCAGCCAGGCTTACAGCTGATCAGCTGCTGTACCGACAACAAAACCTTTGACCTTCACTGAATGGACAGCTTTCATGGATGCAGCGGGCAGACTTGGGCTGCTCTAACAGAGGAAGGCACTTGTTTTTCAAAGCAGAAGTTTACTACTTGTGTTACTTTTTAACCCTTTCACAAAAGCTTTCCAAGTATTGGAGGATTTGCTGTTGCAGAGTGCCACGAATTTCTTACCACTCATTGACACAGTCTCTTTAATGTTTACAAGGGAACATGTTTATTTGTGTAGAAGCAGCAAATTAATTAACCATTGCTTTGCCTTCAAATATCTATGTGATACTGAAACAGGAAATCAAGGAGGCTTGTTTGTCAGGATTTTTGACGGACAAGGCAACTCAACATGCTTTCAGAAGTTTGTCATTAGGCAGTTGCTGAATCAAAGTAAGTAGGTGACACAGAAGATGTTTTTAAAACGAATCTTTTTTTACTGTGAGAGGATGAAGTAAGTATTGTCTAATCATATTTACATTTTGAAGTTGTGTAAATACTCGGAAGTGTCATGTGAAGTTAACTCTTGCTATAGCAACAGTGCAAGCTTCTCGGTACTATCCCATAATTCATGTCCAGCCTCAGGCTGATCACTATTTCAGGCAGCCAGAACTAAATACAAACATCAGCCAGTACATACATGGCCATGAATGTAACCAGTGCAATCCTCAGAATTGAAGCAAGAGTAGGTTGTTAGTGTAGCATATACAGAACCCCTAATGCTATACAAACCCCCACATTAACAGGACTCTAAAACCTCATTAGTTATTTCCTTTTAAGAAGGATGTGCTGTTCTTCTATGCTTAAAAAGCAATAGACTTTTTCTGAATGGTAAAGTGGTTCCATACGTCTGCATTCCAACTGTAGGCCAGTATGTACTGTCAGGATTCTTCAGACTCTGACCTACACACAGTACTTTTCATTTTTTTCACTTGTATTCTCTGTGTTTTGACCTCATGAAACAACTAGTGAATACTTCAGCTGATAGAGAACATGCAACTTCCATCAACACTCATCCTCTTAGAATTGATCAAGATCTGCCAAAATGTACACGGTAAGGTCTGCTGTATCCTGAAGCGGCAAAATAGTTTGAAAGGTACCTTCAAAATATAACATAATCCCTGAAAAGCCTATGTACAGTAAGTTGAATTTAGCATTGGTATTTGCCAGGATTCATAGCTCCCATTAATCTACTTGTTATAGCATTTGTACAATGTTGTAACAGGTAACATACAGGGAATATTACTTTTGTAGTATTTTAATACAGTTACCATGCTTTCAGTTAGTAGTATCTCCACAATAATGTTTGGGAAAGCTATGTACAGTACAGTATCTTTAATAAATATGAATTGTTTGTACAACAAAAAACTGTAGCTTATGTCAGTGCTGGATTTTCAAATTTTAAAAAGTCTTATGAACAATGAATTAAAATGTGCTTGCTAGATGAATCATGTAGTTCAGTTAAAGGCATCACTCTCTACATTCAATTTGAAGAGTACCTGTCTTTGAGCTTTTATATATTTCAAAGGTGACAATGGTACTGATATAAATGAGCCTTGTGAACCTCAGAGGTGAGAGTGGGATGTGGTAAGTGGTGGGGCTGGCCTGTTAAAATTCTGGTACTTCCCTGATGCAATTCAGTTAGAAAACTAATTCTAATTCTATCAAGAATTTAAAGAAAGTTAGCTTAGTCTTTGTGAAAGTTGGGGAACAAAAAAATTTGTTTAGTGGATTTTTTTTTTTAATCTATGTACAATTTAAGATTGAAGAAAAGAATTGCAGAAATTAAGGACAACTTCTACAGACTAATTTTTGGTACACCAGACTAATTAGAAAGCATTTTAAATGAACGATTACGGTGTTAGTGAAAGAGCTAGAAAATGACGTAAGCAAAATTTATGTAAACATTAATACAGCCAACACCTAATTCTCAGAAAAACATCTACTGGATCTCTCATAACAGTGTACTTTCACTTTAATGAAAATGCCGCATATGGAACTCATCTACAAAACAAGGAAGACTGTCTTTGCAACTCTAAGAAACCTTTGTGTCAAACACTTTAATTACAATAGCCGCTACTGACCATGTTCTGTCACTGCTGATTTGAGTCAGCTGAGCATTTTTTTACAGTGTTTAACTAAGGTAAGAGATGAATTAAAATTACCACTTCTTTTTTAAAGAGAGAGAAACAAAGTCCAGCATGACACTTCTACTCTCACAATACTGAAGGTCACTTAAATATATTTTAAGAACCATGAACTACAGAGGTATAGCTATTTCAACAGATAGATTCTATTTTAACCTTTTTGCTTTGGCTGAGGGCCATATCTTGACTGCAGAATACTCTATGCAGAAAAAAAAGAACAACGCTTAAAATATTAGATGATTTGTCATTTATATAAGACTAGGAAAAGGTTCAACTTTATATAGTGGTCTGGCACAGGCACTTGGTTTGTAGAGATTCTGGATGCTCTCAAAGAGTATGAAGCACTGGAAGTTTTAGTCTGAAGCAAAGAAAAACTGGTTCTACTGGTCCTTACAGGTCTCTGCCTTAAATTGCACCTATTTGTGGAAAGAAATTAACACTGCACAAATGAGTTAGGTAAGCAGGTAAGCTGAACTTTTTTTTTTTTTTTTTAAAGTAAGAAGCTGAATATATTAACTCAACTGACATCAGCTTTTAAAGATCAAGAAAGACATAATGTTTAAGAGTCATTTCTGTTCATCAGAATTAGAATATTTGCTACAAAAATTAGAGGTGACTGAATCCTGTCTACGGTACAAACATTAGCTAGTGACTTCTCATGACCTTAACTACCTTTTATTCTTGTTTAGTGAGCCTACTCCAACCGAACAACTTTGAATATATCCAACAGATATTTAGCATATTGCCCAACTCTACTTGAGCAATGCCTTGTTTTATTGCAGGGATCAATTTTAAGCATTAAGGAACTGTACTTGTTTTCTAATTTTGCTGTTGTAATAAGTCTACTTAGTAGCTGTTTTCCAAAGCAGACTACTTGGTATCATCTCCATAAGACACTGCAAGTTAACTGAACCTTAGCACTAAAGTACCAAAACCAAGCAGAAGAAAGGAACCAACATAAAATAAGTCAAACATGATTTTTATTCATGCCCTAGTGAACTGAGTTAATAAGCAGCATACTGGTTCCATTTTAGTGTAATTGCAAGTGACAATTACAAGAAAAATAAGATAAATGTTTAGTCTGGGGTAAAGAAAGATTTAGAAGGATGCCTTGCAGGAATTTTGGAGTAAAAAATGCTATCCATATTTACAGCTGGTATGATGCAATACAGTCATATTATTTGTAAATGAGTGTGTGTGTATGAGATGACTCCTGAGAAATGTAAGAGATTCTTTAAACAGAAAGAGCTTGAACAGCACTTGCTGTGGAAAAGTGCTAAGAACATATTAAAGACTGAATTTATTGCATTGTGATAAATCCAGAGAATAAAAAGGCTAAGAAGGTGAGGTCTTAACCTGAACAGTTTTAAGACTCAGCAGTACCATTTTAGCTGAGAATTTGTCTACTCAGCTATCATATTTTAAAAAGGCAAAAATAAATGCATGCACAGAACAGATCAGAGGAAGTAAACACTATCACAGATATATTTAGCAACTTTATTTGCTAGAAATTTTCTAGATCTGATCAGAGATCCATCCTTCTTTACAATACAAGAGAAAACTATAGTCTGACCATTTATGAGTGTACTGAACACAAAATTATTAGTGCTAACACATACACTCAAACATACAAAGAACAGCTAAGCTTCTTAAGAATTTTTTCTTGTGTTTAATACAACAATCACTATGATGCCGCACTCAGTGAAAAATGGTATCTTGATAAAACCACTGTCATTCACTAAAAAAATAAAGCTACATAAAGACGCATTTTAATTCAGTGAGACAACTGCATGTTTTAAGGATGGGGTAGATCATCAGTTTCACTAGGACGAAGCAAAGGTTTTACGCAGTGGACAAGAACAATGATTTGCTTATGTGAAGGTCATGCAGTGAGATAAATGATTCTGGTTTAATGATCTCTCAAGGTGGTTACTCTGTGAAAATCTATGAGGTCAGAATTAGAAGGGTTTTTTTTGTGTGGTGTTTTATCTTTAAACCAGTTTCTGCAGTTCTGTAAATCTGAAAGGAATAGAGTTTTTAGCGTCAATTTGAAACACGTAGGAAGCCATGACTTGCAATTCTATATGGAATTGATTGTTCAGATGAGAGGATAAAAGAGACAGATAAAGACAAAATCTTTGTCTCTTATGCATCTTTCTCTTGTGCTTACAAAAACACTCTAAAAGTAGAGATCTCTGCTGGTGATAAATCAACAGTCATTTTGAATCTTACAAGAAAGCAGGAATGAAGGCAAGCCAAATACATTGCTGACTTGGTATCTTGAAGCTCAAGTAATGGAACATAGGTTTTGATGGACTTACACATTAATCAAAGATATATTTCTCTAACACGGAGATATTGTTACACATTACAAAACTCAGAAAGAACTGGAACAACTGTGGCAATAGAAGTTGACACTTTATGCAATATTTAAATCCTCTACAGAAGTCTACGAAGAACTAATAACTAGGGCCTGAATTTCCAGTATTTCATGTGATCTCTTCCTGTCAAGTTATTACTCCAGGGAAAAATTTAGTCTCTCTCTGAGAGAATATATGGGGTACAAATTATACAGAACCAGTTCTGAAGATTCTGGGATTGCGTGAATACAGCTCAGAGCAGGCATCTTGTGCCTTTGATTACATATTAGGGGAATCACTTCATCTCTGTGCTTTGCTCCCACTCTCTCACTTTGGAGACAACTAACCTTTAAAACTAGTAAGTTAAAAAAAAAGTTATTTTGTTTAGTAATCAATGAGTATCTAGAAATAATCAAATGACCTTCAACCGGTAACCACATATTTTGGAAATACTGGTCTATAAATGACATCTTACCTGAGCCAGAAATTAATACAACGCTTTTTTCTTAACCATTCCTCTCCTCCCCTTACCAACAAAGAATATAAAAATATTTGAAATGTAAACAAGCTCAGATCAATCCTAGGAAGTTATTATATTATGCTTAAATTTTACAAAGAGCTTCTGAAGCACTGGAATTGAAAGAAGAAATCAAGGTTGTGACAATTGCTCTATCCTGGGCAGAAGAAAACAGAGCCTTTTTTCTTGGCCTTCATATTTACATTTCACTGGTGGTGCTTCTTACGATTGCTTTCTGAATAGACCGCTTTATAAAACGATTATGCACTTGCAATTTGAATACCAAATGCAGTTCTGGTTTCCCTACCTTACAGGGGATAAAGTGGAACTGGAAAAGGCCCTGAAAAGGACAGTAAGGAATGAGCCATGATATGAAAACCTTCCATACAATGAACAACTGAATATAATAGAATTCTTCAGCCTGGAAAAGAAATTACTGGATGGTATAGAAAAGGTTAATAGGGAAAGGTTGTTCACTGTTTCTTCCAATGTAAGAGGTAGAGTTCATCAGCTAAAATTAACAGGAGGTACATTCAAAACAAATGAAAGGAGTCAGCTACAGGTCACAAATTGAGTAAAGTAGTAAGATGGGGAATTCCTTTCTGGTGATACTGTAATGTTTACACAGGCTTAAAAAGGTACTGGATAACAACAGGACAAAAGCTCATCTTAAAGTACAGGCACTGTCTCTGAAATACAAGCTGCTGGAGGCTGGGAAGTCATTGTGGAAAAAAACTTGCCCCATTCTTATGCTTTCCCTGGGCCTCTGCTATAGACCACTGCTAAACAGATGACACTGTCTGTATTGGGTGAGACCTTTGATGGAAGGTAAGTCAACACTCCCTGTTTGTAACATGTGACGACAGGGAGAATCATTTGGTCTTCATTATAGCGCTTTAGTTTAATTTCAAGTATTGTGTTTTTTACCCGCTCCTTCCGTTGTTGGTTCTTTTTCAGAAAGCACAGATACAGAAAATTAATTTTTGAACACTGAGAATTCCTGAATTTGGGTAGTATTCTTGTTCTTCTTTAATATTGCTATGGTAACAAGATACATGTTAGAGTTTGGCTATCTGAAAGTTCCTCTTCCCTCTCATGTTACACAGAATCTAATGCTAACTGAAAGAATGCTTACAGGTGAGGTTGTAGTACAATTAATCCTTCTTCAAAATACCTAGGCAAACAGTATAGAACTCTAAGAACTGGCAGTATGTAGATACTGCGGTACATTGATAAATTCTTAATTAGCTATCAGGTGTGAAAAAGCTCACCTTGCGTAACACTGGAATTTTGATGAACTCTTTTTTCTCAAACTGTACCTTTGCATGTATATGTTTTATAATTAAATATCCTGTGTATCTACAGGCACATATGTTGAAAGTACTTAAAAAAAAAAAAAAAAGGTTGTTTCCCTAGAAGCTTCCCACGTAACTCTATCTAGAATGGAATTTGCATTAAGCCCAATGCCTGGACTGAAGCAGTTGCTGCTGATTCTCTTCTTCTCTTATCTGTTTCTAAGAAAAAAGCCATCTCCTTAGATTTTTTTTCACTAAGCCTAAGAATGCTGCATCTAGATCAAATAAACTCTGACCCTTGAATGGCAGAGTTGCAGGACCCAGTCTGAAAGCAAAGTCAGCAGGACAAAGTTTAATCTACAATGTATTACCAGACACTACAAATCTGATGGAAGAATGCAGTGCTAATACAATATTCCGATTAAAGTTACACATCGAGACTAATTAAGTTTTTAACTGTTAGGATCTCTTTGAGTACAGACCCTTCTTTAAACTTCTTGGAAAAAATAATCCATTAAGTCTAAAGACGAAACACATCTACCATACACTCATTTAAAGGTAACAGCCAGCATGATGACTTGAGGCATGATGGATTTTTTCACCTCCATGTTTCATTGTTTTATGGGTGTTTCTGACTGCTGGATCCATTCAAAGGTATAACTGGATGCTTCTTATTTCTTGTATATTTGTGTATTTGCCCTCTGAAAGTGATACAGGACATGTTCAAAACCAGTTTGTACTACTATACTACTGCTACTGCTTTGTACTAATTCCTACCTTTCAGTTTCACATACAATTTTTCCATGTTAACAATTAGACTAGATTGAGGTTTACCCATAACTGATTTGCATTGCAAAGGCAGACACAATCCAGGGTTGAGTTAATAACTGCTAAGTGTAAAAATTGCACTTTTAGTTTGATAACTAATAAGTTCCCAACAAAGAGGGAAAGCTTTAAAGGAGGAAGGTTAACGGTAAATTTCTGTGGTATTCCTTCTGTCAGCATTAAGGTGGAGTAAAACAAACTCTTAGGTAAACACAAAAGCTCTAATAAACCAGGTTTATTTCAGTGATCCAATCTGCAAAGCAGATAAGCACTTCTTTATGTAATGGTACAGGAAGGAAGCTAACAGCTAACCAGTGGGGAAACAAGTAAGAACAAGTACATTGGAACAGGAATGTTTCTTGGTGGCAAAAAGAGCTCAAGAAGTCTGAAATTCTATATTCACATAATTAATGAATCTTCAGTGCCCAAGGCGGAGCCTTGCCTGGCCCCTTTAATAAAAAAAACAAATTAAATAACTTTTGGGGGTTTTTTTAAAGGTTGACATATATGAAAGCAGGAGCCACATTTCCTTCTAGCAACAGGCATGATTTACATCATTTATAGAAACGTTATTAAAAATCTTCTTTGTTATTATTGTCTGAGATAAGTCAGTGCAGTATTCTGTATTCTCTTGTGGCACTACTGAACAAAAAGAACAATTACTCATGGTGTCTTCTTTGATCTGTGTGCTGCAACCTTTAGAATATGTTCACTTGTACTGAAAAATGCCTCTTTTTTTTAACATTCAAGTAAAACATGCTATTGAAGTAGGGATTAGCCAATTAGAAAAATCCAGTGGACTTTTAATGAGCACTGATTTTTTTTTTTCTTAAACAGTCAGCAACTCCATACAAATAACCTGAGATAGAGGTGACCAACACAACTGCATGATTGACATGGGACTACAATTCTGTCTACTCATCAGAAATTCTCTGATGTTTTACAGCAGCTGACCATTTGTGCTTGATTACTTTTGGGCAAGAGAAAGCAGCTGACGTCCAGCAACTGGTCGACGTAACTGCTATACAAAGACCTCTGCCTCAGGAAGTAGTCGCTACAGATGAACTGCTGCACAGCACGTGACAGCGACAAGGAGAGAGAGAAGTTAGACTTCATGTCCCAACTTCCACATCCTCCATCACAGTATACTTACCCAATTCTCTTGCCCAGTCTTATCTGGTTTTATCTATTTGCATGCTGGTTAGGAAAGAAGGCCAGGAAGAATAATTGTGAGCTATTCCTGCCTCACAGTTATGCTTAACACGTGATGGGATCAGCCAAATTTCAGTGCTGAGCATCTGACAGGCAGCACAGACATAGCTGTTACTCTAAGCTGTTACTCTAAGCGTGCAGGACCGCTTCAGTTGTATGTGTTTGAACTGGAGTCAGGTAGTGAAATGCCCGTTGTTGTGGGACAGGATTTCTTAAATGACAGGTTACTTACAAATCAGTGTATATCCATCTTCAGAGATCTACCGTTCAAACCGATACCAAATTCACACTAGTGCCACCTGCTGCTCAACACTGTCCGCTGCAGCTCAAATAGCTGAAATTTAAATCCTGAAAATTAGACACCATCTGAAAAAAATGCACCGGATTATAGCAATAAAATCTAAGTCCGCTTCTCTTCTAGTATTTTTCCTTAAACTCTCTCCAAGACTTGCTTTTCACAGTAAATGGACAGTATACTGTAGTATACTTGCACAAAATATGCTTGTGTATGCACACATGGAAGGAAGAAAGGAAGGAAGGGGGACTGATGGCTCAAAGGCTATCAACGTGAATTGGAACCAGCCAACACAGAGACAGATTATGTATTTTGCATTATGCAATTCATTTAAGTGAAGGTAAGAGATAAGAGGCAGCTATTCTATTTTTTTTTTTTTACGGAAAGAACTTCAAAAGTTAAGGTATTTTAAAAAGTTTCCAGACTTACATAAATTGTGACATTTTTACATTTACAGGTACATTTAAAATTGCTATTGAATTTACAGCTATTATCTTCATGCCTATAAATGCATGGATCCATACCCTGGGTCTCTTCAATGCCTATATTGGCCAATTTAGATTTTTTTTTTTTTAATAAAAGTTCATAGTTCTTGTTAACTCAAGACTGACTGTTGAAATGCTATGCAACTTTAATACATAATATGAACAAATTTGCAATGATATGTATATTCAGATAATCAAGAGTTATGACAAACAAGAGAAAAATTACTTGAAAACATGACTGGAAACTTACCAAGCATTTATGAAAAGATAAACATATTCCAGAGCTGAATGATTCACTGAAGGTTTGCTTTTCTGTCTTGGAGAAAGACTTTATCCAAAAGATAAAGCAGCAAACAAGCTCTTCTGAGCATATAGCTACAATAAATGTCATATCCTGACACATTTACTACTTGGAGCTCAATTTTCAGGTGTAGTTCATAATGACAATTTTTGATAACCATTATAACTAGGATAAATGAGTTCTAAAGAAATTAACGCAGAATTTAAGATTTAATTGATCTTCCCATATCCATTCCTTGTAAGAATGTATGTTTCGAGACCTACTGAATGGAAAAAAAAATAAAAAAAGGCAGTGGCAATTTCAGAAAATTAAAACCTACTTCTGCAACAGATGGTTAAATTGTAGGATCTTATACTAAATACAGTAAATATATTAGTAAGTACATAATCTCTATAGTAGACTACTTTTTGACTCTTAAGTGTTAGAAGAAAACACTGAAATGAGTAAATTTTTCTTTTCCTAGGATCCAAATTTTTAAGATTTCCAACTGACTTATTTCGCAGTGAGAATAAAAACCTATTACTAGTATCTAAGTTGTATCAACATAAACTATGCTTAAAGTGCTTTTCCTGGCCTGTGTAAACTTGCTTTACAAGCCACATTCTAAGTTATTATATATGATAATTATCTGTGCAAAAAGCACGTGGGCAATGCAACCTTGTTTTAGTAATGCTGGCATTTGTCACTCTGACAGTGTGATTTTGCTACTGAGGAATGCAGTCGAAACAAGAAAAAAGTTTTATAGAAATTGTTATATGACATCTCCAGGACTTGTATCAAATTTAACTTGGTTTTAAAATTTTAAGAATATTCTAAAAATTATTCTGAAGTTCTAGTCGCTAGTAAAATAAGGGCTCTCAGTCACACATCAAAAGGTAGGGACAGTATTAGGTCTCAGGAGTTCTTTCACTTTTCACTACCTAGCTTCATATCATGCATCATTCTTTTGGAACTATTATTCCCCCATGGATCACATCACTGGATAGCTCTCAAGGTCATGTCATTTTAAATATTATCGCTGCAATACCCAGAAAGTGACAAAGTCCTGCAGTGGTATTGTTAGAGTCCATGTTCCTTCCATTCCCCTTTTATTGATTTCAGTTTGCTCAGGCTCAAACTCTTTGTAACTGAAAAAGTATTTATGAGGGAGTTTCACATCCCAGCCATTAGGTTCTTGAATATGTGTGCTATATATTACATGCTACTTTACTTTATTCTCTACTTGGAGGTCATCAATGTCTCATTCCAGAGTAACCTCACAGTTACAATAACAACTAGTTACTAGCAACAAGAATAAAGAAGAGTGGTATGTGGTTGCTGCCAGTTGTAAAGGTCTGTATCCTTCATCTGTGGCACAAATCCTCTGATGCCCTATGAAACAAGAAGCCAGTCTCACAAGAAACTGGCAAGTAAAAGAAAATAATAATAAAAAAATAACCCCACACAAACCCTATGACAGTGACACTCACAGAATATGTTCCCTTATGTCTCAGGGAAGTAGACAAACAGCAGTTATCTCACTTCTTATTCATTTGCTTGTTTCTCTCTAGGTACATTCTAATACTGCAAAAATCCATGCATTTCTTTTCCTCTCCATTATAAAGGAAACTGGACAGAGACATTTAACAATGGCTGGTTGAAAAATTTCCTGTAAAATGATAAACTGCTTTTAAAGTTGATTTTTAATGTGCTGTTGCTGAATCTGTTGTTTTTCAGGTAATTAGATCCTCTCACTTCAGGGACAGAATGGAGAAATAGACAAATGTAACCAAGTATTTGCCCAGTTTTCTGGAAAAAAAAACCCCGAGAGAGTAAGTCTCAGTTTAAGCTATTTTGCTTTTCTGTTTTCAACCAGCTCTATTATGTTTCTCATCCTTATGAAATACAGTAAAAAGCTCCAAACCCAAAGAGTTAGGAACAAGCTGCTGAAAAAAATCCAAGGTTCTAACAATTTTATGAAACAAAAAAATGACAAAAAATACTGCTACTTCATTAAGCAGTTTTTCTTACATTAAACCCATATTTTAGTTCGCATGACCTATTCCTTACAGATTAGTGTTTTTGAAAGACTTAGGCAACATTTTTCACTCTAGTTTGAGAACACCTGTTTTCAGTTGAGTTTCTAAAAGGCTTTGCAAAGAGTAAGCAAGAAACTGAAGCCTACTGTCAGGAGAGCTGATTTGCTATATAAGGATCTACAACTTCATTGCAAACTTGTCTGGGGCCTGAAAAATCCAGAAGATTGAGTGTTAGGCTTAATCTCCTTTTAAAGTAGCTATCAAACATTACCTAATAAGTTACTTTAAGAATCTAATGAATTATTAACCTTCTCTTTAAATTAAAGTCAGCAACCTTGCAGCTAACTTTTACCGTCACCTGAATATAGGAATACTTTTACAGTTTCACAGAAATGGCAATTTGGCTATGCAAAGTAAGGCTCTGGGAGACAATTGTTTCTTAACGCGCGCGCACACACACGCGCGCACACACACAGAGTGTGTTAAACTTCACATGACTGGCTATATATTTACTATTAATGCCTCTTTTTACTTCAGAAGTGGAGCTGAAGTAACTCTGCCTACATTTATCAGTGCCTAAGTGAAACTCCCTATTTGCAAACTTCAGATGGCCAATGGAGACAGAATGTTAATTTAATTCTAAACATAAACATTTGCTTCCAAATAAGCTGTAGTAATTTTATGGTGTCTTTATTAAGCTTAAATTTGTTTACCAGGCTAACTGGTTTGTGAAAGAATTCATCTGCTGAAATGTGAGACAGATATTTAAGGGTTTATTGATTTTTTAATTATTCAACAACAAACATAGTTACCCTTTTATTTTCTACAATGCTTAAGAATCCTTTCCACTCTTCTATATATTAAACATTCTTGACATCATCATCCCTGATATTAACTTGTCTTATAGATACTCTATTTGATTTGTAAGGGTCACTGTCTTTTTAGCATTTAAACACTGCTATCAGTCAGCTTTTGACTTACATTTGGGTCTCATATTAAT
>WKFP01014562.1:208008-238000 GCA_011057875.1 Pterocles orientalis | reverse complement strand
GATACACAATTATGCTGCCCCCCCGAAAAAGGCTTGGCCTGTTGACAATGATACTGCCCCCCCCCGCGAGAACGCTCGGCCTGTTGACAATGATACTGCCCCCCCCCCGAGAAGGCTCGGCCTGTTGCCAGCTAATAATCCCCAGAAACCGCACAGACGATTCCCCCAGAAAGGGGGAAGGAAAGGGGGTGCATCGCTCCCGGAGGCACTCACGGAACGGAGATAACAGCCCAAGCGTCCCAACCCGAGAGCTGACCGAAGCAGGGAAAAAAAAAAATAAAAAAAACAGCTAACGATCCTCCGGGAGAGGGAGGATGCCAAAACTCACGGAACGGAGATAAACGAGTGTCCCGGGCTGAGAGCTAACGGCGGCCGTGGGGGGAGGGGGGAGGAAAGGCCTTGGGAGAGCGAACGCAGGCTCCCCAAAGCGAGACGAATCCGGAAATGCAAAGACAGCACTCCTAGAAGAGTCTTCTCCTATATACTGGGTATGACGTGCATGGGATGGAATAATTGGTCAGTCTGCTTCTCAATCTTGACTTAAAAGCAAATCCCAAGCTAGAAGCCGGGCTCTCTCTCTGTCTATTGAGAGGAGAGAGGCTGAATGTATCTCGTCCTTGAGAACAAATAGCAACATCCTAACAATAACTATAAACGTTCTTCTCTTATCAATTCTATCCTGAGCAGGAATCCAAAACATAGCTTCTTGCTAGCTATTTATGAAGAGAAGGGAAAAGGAAAAAAAAAAATTAACTCTGCTCTGCTTAACCCACGACAAGTGGATTTTACTGTTCAGCATGCTAATGAACAGTTTAATGTTCATTAAACAGGCTGTTTAATGACAACTTACTTAGCTTTTTAAAAATGAAACAATTATGATTATTTCTGGACTAGGATTTCAGATAGGTTACAAACACATGCTCTCTTTCCAGATTCTCTTTGCCTTCTAGTTGTCTTATCTGGAGACACCAGTAAAACTGGTCCTTGTTGAGGGGTGGTACTTTGAGATGTACTGCATTTTTCATACTTTCCCTTCTCTGTAATAGTGCTTATGTCTTAGGATTGTAGCCTACCAGTACAGTTTTTATTAGAACAATTTGTTTGAAATTTTACATTAACGGCACAGAACAATAAGAATTCTTTTCTAGTTACAATTTGCCATTTGGTCTACATGGCTTAAGCATTTAAGTAATAATAAAGTTTTACAGTCTTTTAATAGACTTTTCATACCAATTTGTAAGCATTCATGCTGTAATGGTAGTATCCGTCGTCTGTACAGGTACTTTTGAACAAGCTCCTTTGAGAAATAATGCTCATTATTTCTTTATGCTTCCATAGCAAATTACCCTTTCATAAAGTGATATCTTTACTTGCTTTATACATGTTGTCATGTCTGTTATTCATAATAAAATAATTGTGCTGCTTCCCCTCAACGAATGAAAGCATCCTTTAGGGCTGACTAAAGTATGGCCTGGATATTGTATTACAGTCAATATAAAAAGTTTGAAGTATGGCCTAGATATCACACTACAGTGAGTATACACAGACTGACGACTTTCTAACTTGTTTTTCCTCTGATGTGTCTACTTAGCTGGTTACTCACCAGCCAGGGCTTTGTTCCGCATGTCTGTTCCAATCACTTCCTCTAACAGGCGCCTGCTTTAGGCATAATTGCTTACAAGCTATGTTGGATTTTAGTTGAGAAATTGCCTAAAAGGTTAGCATAAGCTACAAATTTTTCGTAACATGTTGTTTAAGATAGTGTTGGAATAATCTTTGTGTACTTAAAGCTGTGGCAGGATTTAGCTTAGATATCAATTCACTCAAAACATCTGTTTCCCTGCTCCTGTGACTGTTCTCCAAGGTTGGGTTTATTTTTTTTTTTTGCTTGCTAATATTAGTCCTTAAGTGTTACTCTGCACGATGAACAACTTTTTCTTCATGGGGTGCAGGAAAGACTTGATTACAAAAGGGGAGCTTTAACTTCAGTTTCTTTAGAACAGCTTTTTGAATTTCTGCTAGTTCCCTGAAGGAGTCGGGCAATTAAAGTTCATGCAGACCTTTTCAGAGAATGTGATGTTTATTATAAAATTATTTTTGTTACTGTATGTTTGTCTCTTATCTTTGCATTGTTGATCACTGCATTTGATTTCAGACAGAGTTAAGGGAAGTGATAAATGTGCCCTAAGCACAGCTTTGTCAAATCATAGTTAATGATTAGCTAAATCTTAATTTGAGACAGACTATTACAGCTGAGGCTGACTGTTGGATATATTATATTCACTGAATAACTAGAGCATCATAGGAATGCCCCCTTGAGCAGGCTTTTTTTCTGATCTTAGACACATGCCTAATGAGAGAAATACATGTAAGTTATAAAATCTCAACCTCTTGCTAAGTCTTTGTACCATATTTAGTAGAATGAGACATTATTTCTGGTTCTGGCCTTTAGGAATTTTGTAGCTTGGTGATTTGTTTGAAGGAAGCAGGAGTGTGAGCCTTCCTATCTCAAAGTTGCTAGGATTAAGTCATAGTGTTTTCAGGTTGTTTAAATTAGTACTCCTTTACTTTTCCATGTTGCATGGATCAAAGATATAAATATATACCCTTCATTTTTTGTAGGAACTCTGGGAAAGGTGGATCATGGGAACCAGTATCAGATCAAACTGATGTATGAGCACCATCTTCAGAGAACTGCTTGTAATATGACTTATGGTCCATTTGGTGGTGTGAAAGGTAGCTCCTTGTTGCATGTTCTTTATTATTAGTTGTTTAACTGTGAAGAGTTGAGGATTAACTGAAATTTTGAAAGGCAACATGATGCTGCTGTGTAGAGGAAGCCATCTTTCTAAAAGTGATGGTACCTTTGCATATAGAAAAATCACTGAAGTTAAAATGAGGCAAAGATTATTAAATGCAGAATAGTTGTTTCCTTGCATCTTGAACTGGATATGTATTTGCAAGCATAATATTGTGTTTTTTTTAAAGTTACAAAAACCCTGTCTCTTCCCTTGTAAAATACTTTAACATCTAAAATAATTGTTTTCTTCTATGCTTTAATTGTGTTTTGCTTTTCTCAATTTGCTTAACCTGGACAAAGAAAGAAGTTAACATCTTAATTCTCTGGCCTTAAAATAGCAAGTGTCTTGAAAGATATGTAATGCAGAGTTAAAAAAAATATTTAAACTTTGGTTGGAAAAACATAACAGTGGAAAATATTTATGGTGTATTTGTAGTTTTGAATGAGTTTAATAGATACCAGTCTTTTGAACTTGTGACACAATTATGAATGTTTTTGTGTTCCAGTCTGGAAGCATTTAGGTTTGCTGTGCATGACAGCTCTTTCTCTTCAAAAGTAAAGTTCGCTCAGCAATATTGAGGAGGTGGTAGGCATCTGCACAAGTAATGTCCCTAAAGTGTTGGCAGAGCGATATCACTTTACCAAGGTAGAAAGTCTTCTGAGTCAGTATGGCAAATACATGGATGGAGACAATCCCTTGGTTCTGTGTATGTAATAATATTCTAGTAGTGATTCTACAATGCCTTACCCTAAGCTCAAGTTTGTCCCTGGGCTTAAATTCAGCTCACCAAAATTCATACTGATTGAAGAGATTTTCACATACTGATTTTGCACAACCGCCTTGGGAAAAAGAGTCAACTTATATGGCTGAGAAGGTATCTGTGCTGTGAGTGTCTTGAGGGGTGAGTATATAGAGCATGGGCATATTCCTGTTAACAGCAGAAAAACAATATGGAGTTTCCTAAGTGTGAGAGGAGGGAATAGTATGCTTCCTGACGTACTCTAGTGGAATTGCACTAACAGATGTATTGAGGGGATCATAAGCTAAGAGTTGTGAGTGTCTGGAATGTTCCAGGGATGAAAAAAAATACCCATGTACCACCATGCAGTTCTGCAGAATAAGCTCTGGATTTTTGACGTGCATGCTTATATACTGTGGGGAATCTGAGTCTGACCACCAGCTGAGTCTTGATGCCACACCTGTCTCTTATATACCTTATCATGAGCTGTGGCAGATGCAAGTGATGTAATGAAGAAAAAGGTTTTGAAAGCTAGGGAGACAGAAGGCAATGTGTACTTGAGAACCCATTCAGCCAGCCAAACGCTTTTCAACACCTAGGATGGTCAAAAATGAGGGCCAATCTTGATAAAGGAGCAAGAACAGCAGAGGGACCTCTGGTAAGTTCTGCAGACTTCTCTTGTTTGCTAGTAGCACTTCTGTTCCAGCATGTCAAGCTGCTTTTCTTCTCCTTTCTTCTTCTCTGCGTTCCAGTTCACTTTAGTGTGTTTGCTGCGGAAAAGGAATGACCTCAAGTCTTGTTTTGAGGTGACAAAAATGCTGATAAAGAAGGGAGGCAGAGGTTTGTATTGTGTAATAAATAATAATGCATTTTAATATAATAAAATTAAAAAGCTTTCTGTTTAAGACCCAAATCTAGGAAAACTATAGGGAATGTTCAGGTACCTCATAGCAGGCTATGAAGGCATATATTGAAGCATCAGAGAAATAGGCAAAATGGATGCTGGAGAAAGTTCTTTTGGGGAAATGAAAGAATGTTCTTTTTTGTAGATTTCCTGGACTGAATGTCCTTTTTATGTGGGTTTCCTGGACTGTCTGATTAGATTTCTTGTCAAGGATGTGCTTTTAATCTTGCCCCTGGCCTTTTGCGGTGAATCTATTTCTGGATTTTTAAGTATCATCTTTAATAGTTTGTTTTCTCCTTGAGGCTGATGAATGACAGTGTGGTTTTATTTCCATTTTGCAAGACCAGCCAGAGTGAACCAGAAAGAAGGTCTATCAAGTGGTGTTAATTTTAGTAAGCAGATGCTTGTCCTGGTCTGGCCTGCCATACTATCTGAGTATATCTTTGGCAGATGTTCTGGGCTGCAATTAAGAGCCAACCAGTCTGTAAATAAATAACCACTGTTTTTTCTTTTTACTATCTGCTTTCCACAGGCTTCTCTGGAATTCTTGCCAGGCATCTGCTAACAGTCTCTTTTGCCTTCAGCAGAGGTTAATGCATGGCGGTGGCAGTGCTGTAAGCGTGCCCAGTGAGCTTGTTTTGCTAACAGTCTGACCTCTACACCAGGTTTTAGAAGTGGACTGACAGAACACAGGGATGGTTTTTGTATTTGTTGCCATCTCTGTTACTGCTGTGACTGATATGTGTCTTATTGTTATACTCAAGCATCCTTGAAACAGGTGAAAGGTGAAAGAAGGCACTTCGGAAGTTGTGTTGACAGAGCTACTGAAGGAGACAGAAGAATGGCAGTTGAACAGGAGGAAAGCATGTGTACAGGGAAAGTATGCTCTGGGGGTGTTGGGGAGGAAGGTGAATGTAAGGAACATAATTTTTCATCTGAGAAAGCAAAGAATGCTGCAGGAGTTGACAGAAGGCACTTATCTATGAAGTTGCTCAGTTTTAATCAGATTTCTCTTGCTGAAGATTATGCTTTTTTCTTTCTACGGATCTCTTAATCCTAGAACTTCAGTAGTAAAGAAACTCATTCTACCCAGCCACACCAGTTAACACGGGCAAAAGAAAAATAGGATTGAGTTTTTGTGTACACTAGTTTCTAGTTTATACTGGTGCACTCTAACACATTCTTGTGGATTTTCTGTCCTTTCTTGGGATGAAAAATTGTTTGGGTCCTAGTTAATGCTATGTTTTGTTTTGTTGGGCTGCTTCCAAACAGTTGCCTGTCAGTTTAATGGATGCTGCCAAAAATTATCAGTTTGCTACTGCTTGCTCTTACCTCAGGTAAAATACTTGCCCCTGGCATTCAGATTTCTCCTGTCATCGTTCATAATTTGATATCTGCCCATGTGCAGATGCAGTCTGTGCTGCCTAGTGAGCCACTACAGCTGTGGCCTTAAGTGAGATGCCAAGTGCTTTGTTAGTCTCTTGATGCTGTAAGGTTGTGTAGTCAGTTTTGAAAATTGGGATGTAAAGCAAGCACGTAGTTTCCATTTCCCGTTCTAATACATCTCCTTTGACCTCTGTGGTGGCCTCTGCTCATTCCTTTGGAAAAAGTGTCAGTTTCCTTTGAAAAAGGAAGGTTGAACAGTGAAGAAGGTAGCCAAGGCTTGACTCTTCCTGACTGCTGCCCTTGCTTTATCGAGAATCCTGTGGAGAAAGAGCTTGAGCATGCTCTCTTGTCCTCAAGAACCCTCCACAGTGTGGGATGGGGTATGTAGAGTTGAAAGAGATGCATAAAACAGGCTGGAACAGAAGTCTGAGGCTGGGTGACTGCTACTAAAATGGGGGAACAGTTCCATAAGCAGGTAGCAAGGTATGCATGAAGGTATGGAAGAGAACTCTGTTTCAATCCAGCAGTTCTTTAACTTGCTGAGTTGCTGAAAATCCTGCAGTTCCCTTTAGGTCTTTACAGGGGCTGAAGAAACAGAGGTTTGTTCAGACCAAACTTTAAGTTTTCATAATACTAAAGTTTGGTTGAGATTGTATTGGAGCGGAATCTGGTTCTCTAGTTTACGAAGCAGCTTAGTGTCTTTAGAATGCCTGTCTTTAAGGAGAAACTGCCTGAAATTTTTCTCCTGAGTATTGTTTGACCTAGAGTACTACCAGAGCTCTTCAGAAATTAAGCAGAATAGCTGTCAGAAGCAAATGCTCTACTACTGTTTTATGGTTCGTTTGGTTATGAAGCTCCACTGAGATTCTTTCAGCTGTTTGTAGTTAAATGTGTGCTTACATAAACCTGTCCCTGTGCCTGCTCTCTGCATCTTCATTAGGGAGGAGCTTCTATTACTGTGGTAGTTGGGGAAGAATGTCTCTGCAGTTGTTCAGCATTTTTGTAATATAGAAACAAACACTGCTAGATGTGTATCACATTCTCAGTCAGCTTCCTCCAGTGCAAGTTTTTGCTCTCCTGTCCCTGCTGGTTTGTGGCAATCTTAGACCCTTGTTAGCTGTTCTGTTAAGCTGCAGATCTGTTTAGCTAAAATGAGATGTGGATGTAAAACATACCAAGTGCAACTGGCATTTCTCAACTGGTGATTTTTTTAGTCACTTGTATTAAGGAAAAAAAAAGTATAATGGATTTCTCTGAGGAGAGAATTGTGAGGTTAAACCTATTTTGTAACCTAGTTGCTAGCAGCTTAATTCTTGCTAGTGCCTTCAGATTAATGATTTGATGCTATGAACAACTTTCACATGTGAAAGAATTGACAAAAATGTTCTTATAACAGGAACAGATGAAGACAATCAACAAACTGATTCATTTGGTCTCATCATAAAAGACTGAAACCTAAATAAAAGAAACTATTAAAGCTATGGAATAAAAAACATCCCAAAGACTGAGAAGTTGCTTAGTTACTTGCATAGATTAACTGTGCATTTGTCTTTAAAACATCAGAGTGTGAATTGTGATTGTCACCACTAGATGGTCCTCTCATTACAGTTATTGGTTAGTAGGCTGCATCTCTAAAGCTGCTTTTATACTTGAACTAGTTCTGAAAGTGTATTTACTGCAAGACTTGCATATAGAAAACACAAAAGCACTTTCTGAAAACCTGTATAGCTAAAAGTGTTTTATTGATGAACACAAAATGTGTTCTGATGGTTGCAGAACTTCAGTAAAAAGGTGAAATGAGCTTGACTCATACTTTCAGCAAAACTGTTAAGGGGCCAGGGGTGTGGGAAATAACAAGGAAATTCCTTATGTTTAGCTAGAATCCTAAACAAAGCTAGTGGAAATGTTTTTAAAAGAATCCAAACAGTAAATGGAAAAAAACCTTACAAAGATGAAAACATAAATCAAGCACAGCATAGGTAGAGTTAGTTGTGACTTGGAACTTGAAAAATCTGTAGCAAAGATTATTATAATACGGAACTTTGCATTTCTTTGCTGCTTTAACTTTACACTTGTTCCTTGCTGTTTCTGAACACTGATGCTAAAATGAAAATATGAAACTATCAAGAACTGACATGGGAAGATCATGTAATTATTTTATATTTAAAATTTCTGTGTTGTTAGCTCAGACTTTCAAAAATTGAACCTAATTTTTAAGTCGTTGCCCTTGTTATGTAGACTGCATATATGTGCTTCTTGTCTTTCTGAACGCCTCGTCATGATCTTAGAGCTGTAAGCAGAGTTTGTCCTATAGTGCTCTGATTCTAGCATATGGGTCTTTTTAGGAAGGATGTTTCATGATAAAACCATGAGTTAGTACTGCTGAACACTGGTTTTCAACCAAGTGGACTCTTAACCTAGCCACAAAATATCGCAGCCCTTCAGTAATAAACAGATTGTATAGTCTTCATGTTTTACTTCAGATATAAAATTTAAAGAGCTTGAGGTGACTGTACTGTAAGCTCTTTTTGTTTTTTCTTTTTAAAGAAAATGAAGGTGAAAAAATGTACACTTTTACGATTTGTATTGCACCCTTACGTATGGTGAGGAGTCAACTCTAGAAAAATTTTACTTTATATAAGACTGTCTCATCACATAATTTTTGTAAGGTGGGGTTATACTATTATGGCATCACACCATTACGCTACCAGAGATCACTGTGTTAACCATTCAACTTTCATTATATGATGTTTGCTGATAGCTCACAATGTCTTGGAAAGTGTTTTCTGTTTTCACATCTGTAGTGTGTCATTCTGGGATACTTGAGGCAAATACCAAGTTATTGTGTAAGGTTATGTTAAAGAACCTGATCAGTTTGTAATAACAAGAGTATAGTTTCTGTAACTCTGGTTTATCTTTTTTGTTTGGGAAAGAAGTGAGAAAGTTGTTGGGCATCTTAGGTTTGTTTGGAATTTTTGGTCACCCAAATGCAAAGCTCTCTCTTTATTACCCTGTCTGTCAAAGATCCAAGTCGGGTTTCTTCAATCCGAGTGAGAATGTGTTTACGATTCTGTGGTTGCTACATGGTGTAGAGGCGGCTGTGCTAGTTTTAAAGCAATAGGTGTACTCAATACAACATAAGATGTGCTGGTTTGGAACTCTGGTTTGTATCCTGGACAGCATCTCTCAAATGCCTTCTTTGAAGTATTATAATTTTTGAGGACAAATAAATAAAATAGTTGAAAATGTTGTACTGGAATGGTAAACCCTAAGTGATAGAACTTCATTTGGCTGATTGAAAGTCCCTGCTGATTAATGAGTTACGTGTTTTGATGTTGTTAAAGGAATGGAATAAAGCAAGTGAATTTGGTATAGTGTCTTAGTTAAGAATTCTTTTTCTTATTCTTCTTTATGCAGCAGTGTACTTCCAGTTCAGGTCATAAGTCATGAATCTGATATTAATCTAGAAATAGTCAAGACTTATTAAGCAATATTCTGCATATTGTTTAATGTTAAAGTTAAAACAATGCTTATTGAAAAACAGTGAGAAGGTGTTGTGTTTTTTTTTTTTTGCTAGCTATGCAGTGATTAGATTTTCAGTCACTATCATTAAATTTTGTGGTGACATAATTTGATCATAGTTTTGTTCCGTTCTTAATTTTTTTGTTTACAGTTCCACTAAAATCATGTAGGTCTAGTTCTTTTAATTATAATAATACTGAATTGGATCTGTTCTAGTTGTGCAGGAATTTTGATTAATCAATTTACCAGCATTGTCTTCAATTATATGAAACAGTAAACAGTAGCAGTGAACTATCCTCGTGGTAATATTAAAACTTCTTATAGATGAGTAACCTCTCAGAGGTAGTTGAGATAATCTTACGAATTTCATATTGGTGAAGCAGAATTTTTGCAGGAAATTGGCATTCAGCAAAACTCATTTTTGACTCAGTGCAAATAAATTCACATTACTTCATAATTTATAGACTTTTTCTAATGTGATGTTTAAATAATCAGTGCCGAAGTTATCTTAATTTTGTACCTATACCATGTAGAAATAAACTCTATCCTGTGGCTTGACTTTTATCTTCTTCACATTGAGGGTATTTGGACATGGCGTGTTGTCCTGCACTTGCAGACACCCAAGAAAGAGGCACTAACATGGAAAATCCCTCTTAATCCTACATTGCCAGTTTCTGTTGAATGGATTACAACACAGCTAGTTTATAGCCGTTAGCCTAAGTCCTTCTATGTCTTGAGAAAAGTCAATATACTACTTGTGCCTGACTGTTGTTAAAAAGAGAGAAATACTGATGTGGTGCATGCTTCTAAGAAATTATGGTATTATGCTCTTATGTAATAAAAGAAAAGTGCCCTTCCTACTGCTTTAAAGAAGTGTGCAGATCAGGCCACAATTTCATTCTTTGCTTTGTTGGCCTTGAGTCAGATGTGACTTATGTTTGAGGAAAGTATATGCAATAAATTTCTGCTGAAATGGTAAAAAGAATGGCAGAGTGCTTTAAGGTAAAAGCAAAACCATTTATTACTTCATTACTTGGAGCTTGGGTAGTTTTACAGATTGTCACATAGATTTCTTGTAGTCAGTTGTGTATTAGAGTGAACGGTGGGCAGGATAGTAGCTCATATATGAACAAACAACAGTTGTATAAGGAGTGAATACTAAAATTTTATGCTTTGAGGACTGGTGTATGAAGTGTAGGTTTCCTGAACTGTCTGAAGTGCTTAGGAAGTGTGTGAATGGTGACGTACTGTACTGAGGATGACCTTTTCCAGGTGAGGGCTGAGTTCTGTGATTGTTCTCCAGGGTATAAGCGGAACATTCTTAACACTTCGATTTTTCTTTTTCAATTTATGTTATTAAGATTTTCCCTTCTACTTAAGACCTAGAGAAACCGCATATTGATAGTTGATCAGTGGGACACAAAAGCTATTGGGTTGCTGTTGAGTAGAATACTAGTTTTTATTTAGTGAAAGAGGGAAAGCATAGCTTAATAACCTTGCTTTCTTAGTTGCTGGGGTATTTTTGAGTGGTCTTCACTTACAGATAATGGCTTTTTATTTTCACTGCAAAAGCAATATTACTATTTTGTCTGACAGCACAAAATATACTTGCATTATTTAACAGTTAAATGATCAGTGAATTAGTCCTGTTTTTATATAACCTCTTCAAATAAGTTGATAAATGATTTAGAATTGGATCCTCCTAATAATGCACTGGTTTTGGAATTTGTTTTTTAATCTGAAACCTTAATGCCTTAACTTGGCTTCCAGAATAGTTCAGATTTATTTGAATTTGTTCAATGGATACTGTACCAATAAAAGGAAATAATAAAACAATAGCAAAGGGAGGGAAAAAAGAAAATAAAGCTTTGACATGAAAAAGTTACAAGCAAAAATGTGTGAAAATACCTTGAACCTATCTTTTTCTTAGCAAATGGCCCTGAAATTAATTTTACTTTTATTATAGCACTGGCCTAGGGGCAAAGTATGTTTTGTGTGTTACAACAAAGAGGGTGCTATACAGAGGAATTTTTTTAATAATGAAATACAACCTATGTGTAAACCATGCAGCCTTGTAACAAGAAACTTTTCAAGAAGGGTAGACTGTGCTTAACTTTTCCACAATTCTGCAAGAATTAATTTTATTAGGTGTTAGTCAGAAAAAAATTATCAGCTGAGTTTTATGCTGTAAGGTTAAATGATTCTTATGACTATGTTTAAATACAGCAGCAGTATAAATTTGAACTTTGATTTACTAGTTCTGTTAAGGAGCAGAATGTTTAACTGTTACCTTGCTGTTAAATTGTTCCTGGATAAGGACATTATTTGAAAGTTTTGGTCTTCATGTGTGTTCTCATGAAATAGATCTGCTGATGACTACTTCTGAATGGTTTCTCACATAACTTTGGAAACATGTTAGTGTTGGGGTTTTTTTTAAATAATGAAGTTAGAACCTCTTCTCTAAATTGAGCATATGAATGGAAAAATAATAAAGGAAAATGTTCTCTGAATCTCTTCCCATATTTTTCTTTTCACCTTCCTCAACTTCTCTTAACAACAGTGAGTAAGATCATAGCTTAACTGAAGTAAAAACTCAAATTGCTTTCAGCATGCCAGAACTTTACTTCAATTATCCATTGCTAGATATATCACTTAATCTGCATTTTGTTTAAACAAAGCACTACAATTAAAATGAAGTAAAACCAATTGTAGCAATATGTAATTTTGGGAGAAGTTGTGTATATATAAGTGAAAGACTTGTTTTTCAAAACTTAATAGATTTTATATAATATTTTCTAATTTATTTTGTTGAAGTGTGGTACCCAAATGTGTGCAGTCATTCTGCACTGGTAGTATAAAATGTTTTGTATCTTGCATGTATGGTTAGGGCTTCTGCAGTACTCCTGCCAAGAATCGGCGAGTGCCAAGCAGAACAATAATTACCTCATATGTTTTTAATAGTGCATGTATATTAATAATGACCCAATCTTGCATTTGTCTTTTTGCTGACATATAGTTGACTCATATTTAATTCATCATCCTACTCTAATCCCCAGATTCGTCTTAGTGCTATTGCTTGCCCTTCTCTAGTTTCCTGTGAGACAGTTGTCTGAGATCATATCAGATGTTTTACTTAAGTTTAGAGATTCTGTCTCTAAAGTTCAGAAATGCAGTATATATTATTAGCCTGTCTAATAAATAGTTTGGCATGATGAATTTTCTGTTACTTCAAACATATGAGCAGCTTTATTATTTACATATGTACTTTCTTACTAAATGTTCCAGCATTTCACGTGGATGCATTTGTCTGTCAGCTTTGTTTGCTGCCCCGTGTTTTTTCATTCAAAAGAATGCAGTATTAGTTTCTAACTGTTTCTTTGATCTTCTCAAAGAGTCTTTCAGAAGTATGTGTGTGTAGCACAGAAAACAATGCAAGGCAAAACCAGTGAATACAGTTTGCCTGTATCAAAAGTGAGAGGGAGCAAACTAGCAAGAGGAGATAAAAATCAGTGAAAATGTGACAAGGTAATCTTCAGATTCATGAGGAAAATTCTAACTTTGTGATATCCAGTTGGTGCTGATAATGGTCATCACTTGTTCTAGTCATTGTTAATAGGTTTATCATTGGGAAACTTGGACAGCTGTGCATATATAGATAAATAAGATTTTTTTAAAGTTTCACCAAATAACTAGAAATTCAAGAAGCAGTAAAAAATTTTTTTTTTTTTTTGTAGAGCATTTTATATACTTGTTTTGTGTAGAACTACCATGTTTTCCCCTGGATGGTAATGCAAGATTTGGTCAATGAAACTTGAGCTTACATTGGTCATAGTTCTTGCTAAAAAGCAGAGCCTCTGCCTACTAAAAGTTTAAGGACTGGTGCTGTACAATGCTGTCATTTCAAGTAACAAAGTTTTAAAGTTTTAGGGGAAACTGGAGAATTCTGAAGGGTTTAAAAAAAGCAATCCAGCAGAAAAAAAGTTTAGCAGACCAGAAAAAAAAAATTTGAGTTCTTGGATTTAAAAGTTCATTTTTTAAAAAATAAAATTAATCTGTAACTTCACCATGCATTGCTGTCTTTGGCGTTGGTGTGGTTGTCTGTTCTGTTGCCCCTTGTATAAGGTCAGATCAGATGAGAGTGTTCATAACTTAAAGAAATAATACTCCAGCCTTGCTAAATTTTTACATTTCTTTAATGTGACTGCATCTGGTTATGAGCATGGTTTAATAAAGATAAACATGAATAACCCCCCAAAAAATTGTATTTGGTGACTACAGTGAATAAAAAGGACAAGGAAGGATTACAGCAGAAATAAAATGTACGCAACTCTTAGTATGATGGTTGATTGGAATGAAAATGCGTGTCGTCATGCTTACCTGCAGAAGTATGAAAATAGTATTTGCAGGGTTAGTGTCAAAGTAATAAGATCATTTGGGTATTCAGTGTGCTTCCAACAGTCCTAAAATACAAGATAAATTGTTCCTGCTTGCTAAATCTGTGGTGTCTTTTCTGAGATTGCCAAAAAGGAAACCAGAGAGGATGGTAATTTTTTTGATAGAGATGTAACTCACTGACTCATTTGGCCACAAAGTAAGAGTTAGTCCTTTCTATATGTTGGTTACTAGCCTAGGATATATATAGACAAATGGTCTGAATGTGAAAAATGGCTGTATTTTGTTGGTGGTTTTAAAGACATTTAGGCATTTATTTCTAATTTTAATGGGATATTTGAAACTTCTTGAAGAGCTATAGGTGTTCCACCTAAGATTCTGTGAAATAAACTCCCAGTTTTGTGTTGTAAGCTTCACACTGTTAGACTTTGTTATAAACTATTTTTAATGAGTTCTTTGGATGTGACTTCAGTTATTTTGGAGAGCATTCTTCAGCAAATATTTTCAACAGTTCTCTAGCTCAGAAAATTACTAAGTAATCAAAGTGCTTTGGGAATTGCTTAGGAATCATGAAGCTTCTTACTCCAAGGAGACTAGAAATGAAGAAGTAGGACAAAAGATGGGGATTTTCACTGGGTTTTAATAGTGGGATTTTGTTATTCTGTTTGGTTATGAGTTTGCAGGTCTGTCTTAAATGGAATTTTAAAGGTGGTACATTTATTGTATGATGGTGACTTAAGATCCCACTAGTAACTTTTATAAATCCCTAAAATATTGCAAAACAGGGACTATATTCAACTGAGCTCAATGAAAGGTCTGCTGTTGATTTGTGATTCATTAAAAACACCCGTGTACCTTACCTATTCAGTCAAAGGCTTTTGATTTGGAAGGGCAGCTGCTGACAGTACTTGTCTTTAGTTCATCTTTATTTGTGGGAGATTTGCTAGTTTGGAAAGATGTTCGATAATATTTATGTAATATATGATAGGTATATAACATTAATCACACAAAGGCAGCTTGACACTGGAAAGGTTCACAGATTAGAATTTTTCCTAACTTCTTTAGAAAAAGCATATATCAGTATTGTAATGCCTCTGTGAATGCAGGGGCTTCAGAGAAGATTTCTGTGTTTGCCAGGATTTGAAAAGTAGTTACCAACAAGTTAAGGCAAGAAACACAATTTAAGGAAAAATAATTCTACCTTTTCTTGATGAATCACTGTTATTTGGGCAACGACTATGCATACAGCCATTCCCACATGCACAGCTAATGTGTTTTTTCAAGACCCACTCTATTTATACTGTCTATGATTAATCAGCTGTATTGAAAAAAAAACCAAACCTGTGTGATGCTGCTTGAGCATTTTCCCTGAGACTATTTCATGCACTAGATAGAAACATCCACTTTTGAATGTGGGAAAAAATTTTTGGTTAATAGGAAGACAGTAATAAACAAATTTTATAATCTGTTTAGGGGAGGAGGCTTTTCCTCTCACATTTACATGGTGCCAAATACCAGGTTTCTTTCAGTAGGAACTTCAGTGTGCTGAATTTATGATACTTTCAGATCTCTATACCGCATGTCAGTATTTTGTGCTCCTTTGAACCATGCTTATGTTTTTCCTAAGGGTCCTTCCACCACCTCAGGTCAATGAAAGTTTTAAAGGGTCATTCCCAAGTTGCATAATTTGTCATCTTCTGTGGTAAGAGTCAAATCAAGAATAAAGGAGTATATCACAGGTCTGTAAAGGATTGATTGTGTGAGTGAGGGCTGATTGGCCTTTGAAAATACTTTAATTGTTCAAGATTCTCTTTCAGTGTAAAATCCTGCTTATGTTTTATGGCAGGCAGAAATCTGCGAGAGGTTAAGTAGAGAGAACACAGTATCATGGCTCAGAAAAGCAAAAAGATTCTTTTTCTCCTGGCAGCTCTGATGGCGTGCTTTACTGTATTTTGACCAGGGAGGCTTCTTACAGAGTGGGCTGTTGCAGAGAGCATCTCTTGTGTTGGGAGTTGTGAACATGTTTTACTGCAATACTTTATCTGGAAGAGATTAGAAAATGATTAAAGCTAACATCAGTAGAATAAGGATTTAGTGTTTTCCTTAAACGCTTTCCTTAGTTTCTTGAACTCCTATCCACTTCTCTGTTTTTATTTCCTTCCTGTGATTTTTCAGTTCCAACAGAAAAGCACTTAGTCGGTCTCAGTTGGAACGTATGTACACTTCATGCAATATTGGGGCTGGATACATTCATTAGCATTGGGTGATGCAGAGCATTTTTCCCTTTCCTCTTTATGTGTGTTCAGGGTACTGCACTGCCTTGGTGGTGCTGTCAGATCCTCTGGCCTAGAATGACTGGTTGCAGCTGAAGTCCTGAACTTTGATCCCTTCTCTAGTATGCAATGACCAGCCACCAGACCACCAGGCTTGTCAATTCAGAGTTCTTTCTGAATGTACGCTGACATGTGCTTCCTGCTCTGGGTTAGGGAAGTAACCGAAGACTTGCCTTTTACTAGGCATACATTGTTTTAAGAACTGTCCCACATATTTTCAAATGGTTTTTCTATTAGTCAGAAGTGATTCCTGAAGTGCTTTTCTCACAGTTAACCCAGATCTGTTTTGTTTTGGGAGCTCTACTCTCAGCAGCAAGTTGAGTTCTCCAAAATAGATTTGAACTGGAGGAGACTGTCTATGTTGGGAGAAATTTTGGGAGGGAAATTTCGGTGATGAAGGAAAAGGAAAACACATTTGCTTGTTTCAAGTCAGGACAGTAATTTCTGTTCTAGTGTGTCAGGATATAGTTTGTGTACATTGATTCACTCGCCAATGCACTGTGAATTTAACTTTTATCATTTTAGGAAAACATTTCCCATGTATCATTAAAGGGTTCTTAGGTTCCTGGATGTCTTATAAATGCCAATTTATATTTTAATTTTATTTCATGGACACTTTCTTCCACATGAGGCTTTTGATTACCATTGAAGGCTGTAAAGTTATCTCTGCTGACGTCTTCCTAAAATGTGTAACCTTACGAAGCTTTTTATGATTTCTAATTTATCCCTTTTGATACTGTAGTTTTCATTGTATGATTTCACGTGGTGCTCAGGCCTTGTGATTACATAATGTACTTTTTATGAAAATGATTTGGTGCCGGAGGGGAGGCTTAGAGTAGAGGAAATCATTAACATGCAAAAAACTCGAGTTCCAAAATAGCTTTAATTAGAAGCTTATTTCAAAGAGCTACCACCTGCCTCTCATTTTGGCTTTGCATTAGCTCTAAAAATACATTGTGGTTTAAAAGTGTGACGTAAATGTATTCATATCGTGCTAGAATAACAAAACTACAAAACAACGGTAGTTGGACTGGTGCTTAAAAGTAACACTTTCTGGCTGAGGGACATTCCTCTTGAGACACAAGCTGCTGAAACTATGGAGCGTACACTAAGTGATTCCATCTGATCTGCAGAGAACACTATGGGTTATATTTTCACTTTATAAATATGTCACTGGCAAAGCCAATTGGCTGCAATAAGCTTTTTTGAAATGGATGTTTCTGGCTGAGTTTTTGGAAGACTATTTCTTAAAGTGAAACATAAAAACTCCATTCACTAGCTACACATTAAAAACAAATGGCCAAAGGAAATAAGTTGACCTATAAAAAGTTGGGAACTAAGAGTTCATACGCAATTTAATTTTCTTTAATAATGCTTTGCATGTAATAGTTTGGATAATTGGAGTTTGATCCTCTAGTACAAGCTAATTCAAATCCAAATTTGAAAATTAGTGAGTAGGAACAACACAAATATGATTAACAAAGTGGTAGGTATATTAAGAAGTGATGCTTCCTGCTCTTTAAGGCAGGGAGAGTGATTACTGATACAGTCTTAGGTGCCTTGTATTTGTTTCTTCAGGTAGTATGGTTCAGTAGTGCAGTATGCTTGGAGATCACCGGAGTGCTGTAAAGGACTTGTTAGATTAGGTCATGTCATATTCAATCATGTCACTACCGTTAAAACAGAAGATATTTTAACAATAGTATTTGTGTACGATTAGAGATTATGAATGTTAAAGATGAATGCTTCCATGTCTGATATAACATGTAGCTTTATGTATATTGCAGAAGGTGCTAAAGTTTTTCTAGTCATCATTTTCATGGTGTAATGAAACTGGTAAGAATAAGACTGATATTCATAATATGCATAAGAGCAGAAGCTATTACTACTTGTTACTTTAGCAGTAGCAAGTCAGAACTTCTACTTCCTTTACTTTTTTCTGTTGCTTGCATTGTAATATGTCTACTAGGTTACCCCTGCATATCAAGTGTATCTGCTATAATGTTTGACTTTAAATGTCAGCAGAAGAATAGAAATTAACAACTAATCTGTATATTTTAGACCAGCTTACACCCTGAAGGTTGTGGTCAGAAGCTGTCTAAAAGATAGCTTTCTCACTACCATCAGTATAACCAGAAGTATCTGAAATTTAATTTTGTAACAAAACACACAAGATTTCAGTAAGGGCATTCACTTTACAATTAAATGTCTTTTACCTTACAGGGGGCTTGGAACTAGATGATCTCTAAAGTCCCTTCCAACCCAAACCTTTCTAAGATTCTGTGATTCCTCCTGTTTTTCCCCACACTATAGGCATTACTGTAGAGGCATTTCAGAGCAACATTCTAAAAGGCCATGAGAGCTTTCTCAATAAGGCTGCTGTTCCATGAGCACTTCGTATGCTTGAGGTGATCCCACTTCTGCTCTGTTTTTTTGGTTGCTGTGTCCCTTTGGTTCACATCATCCTGGGGCCTTTTGCTTGCCTATCCCATCTGTCACTCCCTCACTTGACTGTTGTAAAATCTCCTCCCCTGTCTATCCTAGTTTAAAATTGCTCTTGCTGAGTTGGCAAGCCTGTTCACAAAGATACTTTTGGTGGATTTAGTCGGATGGTCCTTTATCTTCCAGTTGTCAGTCCTCAAAGAGAGTCACATAGTCTTAAAACTGAGCTGTGCTGCAAATACCTGCTGTGCAACTGGTTGTTAGCCCACAGGATACGCCCATTCCATGCCAGCAGTAGCAAAGCATTAGCTTGGTTTCGCTCGTTTATGTACTTACAGCCTTAGTGTACTGCAAGTGGTACTCTTTGAACTTTTGTAGTTGCTACAATTCTTTTATGAATACCTTTTTTTACTTTACACTACTAATAGTTGATAGTGTCAAGTGTTAGTAATGAAAAGCAGGACATTCAGAATTGTAAGAACGTTAATATTAAATAACTTCCAAATTCACATGTGCATCTTGTTTTGTTTTTTAATTGAAACGTATAAGGTACTTATTTACAGATCACTCTCACTAATTTCTGTATTGTACGTTAATAAAGTCATTGCAGTGTTCTTGGCTAGTACTTGAGAGGCTCAGTAGAAGCAGCAAGCCAAATGTTCTGACTCTGATCAGTAGTCTCTGTAATCTCTTGAATACCACATATTTCAGGTGCAGAACGGCAGCTACAAGTTAAGAATAAATCAATTCTGGAATCTGTCCTATGAAGAATATTTAGGAGGGTAAATGATTCTTAAAAGACTTGGTAAAGCTGCTTTGTCCAAATGATTTCAGAGGAAATGTACTAGTTATGCACATTTAAGAGGTGTGTGTATATATGCATGCCCAATGTGTTTGTATACTGTTGAATATGTTTCTAATTTTATAAACAATAAATTCTAAGATTGAACAGAAGCCCTAGACCGTGCTTTATAATTTAAAAAGTCTGTGTGGAAAATCCTGGGGAAATAATAACTCTAAAACAATTGGCCCATTTAGAAAATGCTTTTGGAGATCAACGTCAAACCCATAATTCTCACAAAAATGATTGTGTTTAGTCACAGGAAACATTTCTTCATTGACTTTTGCTGTTAACAGGGGTAAAGAGTTTACATTTCGTAGAAAGTTATATGACTTTAATCTGCATATACAAGAGGAAACATTTAAAATGTTTTAAGTTTCCAGTGTAGTGGCGCAAGCTTCAAAATGTTAGAGATTAAACTTTGAGACTTAAATAATAAAATTGAAGTTACTAGTGACAAGTGGTCACTGGTTTAATGAGCTGCTATAAAAATGATATATTTAAATTTTCTCACTTGTAGTAGTAGAAAAAAGCCAAAGATATTGGTTTGACTGCAGTACCAAGCAAAATCTCAGCCTGACTACTTTTGAACAGTACTTTAAGGATTTCAGTGTTGAATTGCTTTTTAACATGTTAGTTTGTTTGTACAGATTCTGGTATTTTTCAGCTTAGGAAGAAGACTTTTCATTGTTTCTTAGCTAAGTTTCTTTTTGAAGCCATCAAGGATTCTTGATTTATGGAGTCCTTCTCATGTTTAATATAAGGAATAAGAAATTTTTCCAATGGTGAATAAATTTTTTTCCTATTTTTTATGTATTTTATTAATTTGTCATTTGGAAATGCTATTACTACCTTGCTAAAGCAAAATTTAAGTGTTTGATATTGTCAGTTAATGTTATCCCTAAAAATGTAGGCACTTTAGGAGTTTTCAAACAGACAAAACCTCCTAAACTCCACTAAATAAGAATGACCTTTAAGGCTTTCAGAAAAGGTCTATGTAGAACGTAAGGGAAGAAACAGGTGTTATGATTATGTGCTTTAAATGCCATCAATGTTCCTGAAATTACACTGTTGAATTTTTCTTGCAGTTCTATCTACATGGTCATTGATGTGAAGGATTGGAGTATTTTAACTTTTTTGCTAGAGACTGAATAATTCAACTTTATCTCTACCAAATGAACAATATGAATTACACTTTCAAATGTCCATCCTATCAAATCGCTGATATTTACAGCAGAGTTTATAGAACATGTAGTGGATTATAGAGGAGAATCTGGAAAGAAGGGTGGGGGAACTTGATTTTTAAAAAACGGGAAAATCTGAAAAAAGGAAGGAGGGAGGGCAAGTGGAAAGGACCCAGCTGATTTACCTTCCTTTTGTTTTTTTTTCTGTTCTTGCCTTAAGCTAAATTTTACTGTAGTAACATTATGTACTGCTGACCTGTTATGCTGCTATTTATTAAGTGGTTAAAGTTTCTATGAAGAATCACGGTGGAGATGAACAATGTTTTGCACTATGCATTTGTTGCCTTTTCAGCTACTGAATGTCTCTTTGATCTTTCTAACCTTTATCTAAGTGTAAGAATGAAGTTTTAGTCTATTTTTGTTTTGCTTCACCTTCCTATGTTAGAAAACAATTCTTAAAAGAAATGAGGATGGAGCTTAGTGAACAGACAATTTGTTTGGGTCCTTCATGCATATAGAACAATTCCTGAGATGCAATGGAGCATTTTAGTGGAGGTGAACAGACATTTTGAATTACAAGTATTTAATGTTTTGTTTGCAAGATAGGGACTGATCTCTGAATTCAGGAGAGATGCTTCTATCAACTTCAGATGATGTTAGTCTTACTTGTATAGCTCTCTTTGAATGCATGGAAAGTAGTCTTTGTTTGAATTATTGTCCTTGCATATGAAAAGCAAACTGCATAATCAGGTTCTGATCTCAGAAGTCTTCCAAATGAGACTCTGAATTTAGATTGGTGTACTTGAGGCATGACAAGTCATGTCTGAAGCTGCTGAATAATATACGAGGCTTAAAGTAAGTGACTCCAAGCTGAATTTTTTAATGCTATTTTTTTTAGTCTTATTGGTAACATGAAGTGGGCCTGTTCTGTTTTTTCCTTTCCTTGAAGACAGAAACATAAGGAAAACTTTACCATTGTATTATTTTCACAACAGTGCATATTTGTAGGTCTTTCTGTTATGTTGCTTAAGTAGACTTGAAAGGGTAGAATAGGTTATTTTTGAGCCACAGTTGTTATGACTGCTTCTAAGGTATAAAGGCATTTAAGAAGCACAATAATTTGAGGTTTTGGGAGTATTGAAACACTTCTTTAAACTGAAATTGTAATAGTTATATCTTTAGGAATTGTGGTTTGAAATAAAATATCTAATTCTTCTTTTGCTCTTAATATATTCTGAATGTTATTACTGCCAAAATCTAGTTATTTTATTAAGTAAGCTTTTGCTGAGGTTGGAAGAGTGTTCTTCCTCATAGTAAACGCTCACGTAAATTAAAATTAATCTTAATTTTGTTAGGATTATTTATGAGTGTAATTTAAATTTACTAACAATTTTAGGATTAAAACTATATAAATAACATTGCTTTATTTCCTTTCTGTTTCTTTCTTTTTCTTTCTTTAGGTCGAGATTTCATATGCATACAGTCCATGGATGGGATGCTCATGTTGTTTGAACAGGAAAGCTATGCTTTTGGCCGTTTTTTACCTGGTTTTCTTCTGCCTGGTCCCTTGGCTTACAGCTCTCGAACAGATTCTTTCATTACAGTGTCTTCTTGTCGACAGGTGGAGAGTTACAAGTATGTGTTTGTGTCCAGTAATTATAGCGTATTTTTTGTGCCATCATTTAGTACGTAAGCAAATAAAAAATAATCATGTCTAATTTTTATTGCCTTTAGTAATATTGTGTACCAAAGCATGTAATAGGTAGTTGCAAGAAAGAAGAAAAACAAAATGATGTATGTTGCTGAGTGATTACTGTCTCTGTACAGTCATAGAAGAAAGCATACCGTGTGTCCTGAGGACTTAATGGTCCTATTTTATTTGTATAAATGTGTTAAGTTTACTAGCTTATCAAGGCACATCGTGTCGTCCAGCAAGTGCCAGATTTTTCCCTGCTTCAGTTCAATCTCATCTATGCTTTCAGTGTTGTCTACACTGGACTGCTTGAGCAAGATGTTCCGTCCAGTTGTTTCACTGTGACTTTTATGTTGATGCAAATAGGTGCTAGTCTGATGAATCTGTTCAGTTTTCAGAAGAGATTTGAGACAAGGCTTTGGCTTTTATGAGCATAGGATCCTCTCAAAGGAATAAGGGCTGGGGAAAAAGATGGAATCCACCTGACAAAGTGGCAGAGGAGGCTTCTTAACCTCCTTGAATACTAGAATGAGAGATAGGCGCTAAATCCAGCGTGTAAGTGATGCTATAGGGTACAGGGTCAAGTGCACAAAGGGGGATGCTTTCATAATACCTTAGAGGAAGTGGGACGAGTAGGGGTTTGTATTAAGTAGGTAAAATTTTTCCTCAGTCTGTCACTGATTCACAAGTGTGGTGTCTTTATTGTAGGAGGGTGTAGTTTTAAAGAAATTCTTCACTTGGAGTCTGGTTATTGGTCTTTAGTGCCAAGTGCTAAAATTGTGGTACTGACCTCTGGTGTGTGTCTGAACTATTAGGATATTAGGAAAGGGTTAAGTAATCATTCGAAAGTGAAAGAAATAGACATGGTAAGGAGAGAAGAGGTTATTTTTATGGTTGTGTTAAACATGGTTTTTTTCTTATTATAGTAAAAGAAAAAAGAAAAGCAGTTCTAGCTAGTGCTTTTAGCAGAACAAGTTGCCAAAGTTCAATATATCCATCTTCCATAGCTCATATCCATCTTCCTATAGCTCATACTGACCAATGCCTTTGTTTGGAAGCAATATTTCCTGTGTTGATTCTGAATTCTTTCAAGATCTAAAAGCAAAATGCCTCTTATTTAAATGATTCTATACTTGATGTGATAGTTGAATTGGAAGTTTGTATTGGTCATCTGTGGCCAGAGTTTTGTGTTGTAAAGGACTCGTATGCAGGTAGTTGGTATGTAAATATCAATACATATGTTCAATGGGGGTTTGGTTTGAAAACTATATATTAGTCCCGGAGTAGTTAATAAAATTATAATTATGGAGAGCTGATGGCACTCCATGACTTCCAGAATCAAATGCTATCTTTTGCATAAGTGCTAGCAAAGACTATCAATAAAATATGGTGAAAAGATAAAATTTTCTTAGGTCAGGATCTGTACATTCTCTTATAAATGTGTTAAACTGAAAAAGGGAAGTGAATTTTTTTCATATAGAGGACACTTGAATATACGATTATTGTACTAAAAGAAGCTTATTTTGGATTTTTAACTAGGTCGTAGCATTCACCTTAAGCAATTAAATTTCTTACTCCAAGTACATAATTTACTTCTGCAACTAAAAGAATTTTAGACACTAAAATCCTTCAATAGTGAGCACCACCATATATGCATCTCAAATGTGAGGGCTGTTGATGTCATAATTCTAAATCTATAACTTTGACAATATACAAAAATATGTACTTTCGTTTGTTAGACTTGAATTGGAACGTTCATAATTGCGTTGGCTTGAGCTTAGGAGCTGATGGCACTCCATGACTTCCAGAATCAAATGCTATTTTTTACATAAGTGGTGGTTTTGTTTCTTTTTTTTTTTTTTTGTCATTTTCCTTTCCTAGCAAACTTCAGTATTTTACAGATTGTCTAATGTGCTACATCGGGAACAGGGTAGTTCAGTAGGTTAGAACACCAGCACAAATTCAGGAAAGAAATAGTTCTAGAAGAATCAGGGAGGACACAGTTTGAAAACTGAGGATTGCACAGGTGTAATTTAGGACAGATAGGTGTGTGGAGCTTTTCTAGCAGTTGACAACTTTTGTTCTAATGCCTTCATTGACAGTTTTTCTTAGTGTGGTTGGTTGGCAGTTAAAAAATAATAAAAAAACCTCAAACCCCAAAACCTCCCATCTTTTGCTAGATGTGCCACCTACTGGTGCCAGTTTACTGTTACCTCTTGGATTGGAAACAGTCTACCTAATGGATGTGCTTGAGAGTGTAACTATTAGATATAACAGATTGTGTTTCAGGGTCGTATAGGAGGTGGTTTTTTTTAAAGCTTAGTGAGAGCAAAAAAATTAATTTTTTATTAGAATCCTAATTTCACAGTTTGAAAATATATTGGTTTCTTGCTCTGTCTTCTTTGTGGTCTAGATTTCTATCTAATATATTTAGCTTTTGAATTTGTTTTAGCACTAGATAAAATCTGAATAGAAATGTTTGTTTTAATTTCTGCCTTTACGCTTAGCTGTTATCCTACAGTGATATTTATTTTAACATCTTTGATGATGATAGATGCGTTGCAGTAGGCTTCCTAACAATCCTTTTAGACTGTGCTTTTACTGTGTATGTATACTTGTAATATAATTATATTTTATTTTTTTACTTAAGGTATTAACTACAAATATATGTGTTGCTTTTTTCTTTTGCTTCCTATAACAGATACCAAGTGCTGGCATTTGCGACAGATGCTGATGAAAGACAAGAACCAGAACAGCAAAAACTTAGTTCTGGAAAAAGACTTGTGGTAAAACCTGTTTATTTTACCTAACCTGTATGGTACCCTGCATGCATGTTAAAAAGGCCAAATGCTAAGTAACAAATGGAAACATTGTCTGCTGACAAAGGACCTGATCCAGTTGCCAGTAAAGGCAGTGGAAAGACTCCAGTAGATTTCAGTTAAGATTTCTTTGGGTTTCAGTTGTTTAAGGTTGGGCCTTAAAACTCACTATTGTTCTGAGAGAAAAAAAAAAAAATGAGCTGTGTACTGGAAATAACTGTTTCTAAGGCAGTCTTTGTAATACAGAACCTAAACTGTAGTAAAGTAGGTAAATAGGTACACTTGAAATATTGGTCATGTTTTTAATTTAAGTCTGTCTGTGACTTTGTTTTGAACTTGGAAAATTAACCTCGTTCTACTTGGGGAGCCCTTCATACTTAGAGAAAACTCCAGTGATGAAAAATGTTTCCATAAATAGTCAGTGTCCTAGACTCTTTTTGTCAAAAATCTGTGGATTCAATTGTCTTCAGGAGGTCCCTGTGACAAAGTTATTTCATATTTGATCTACCTCTTATTAATAAGCAGAGAATTTAATTCTCTGTGGTCCTGCAGTAGAATTGCTTGTCTGCTAAATATACTGCATAAAATACTAGATTCAGTGTATTTCAGGTATGATAGTAAAATACTGGGAGAGCATCTTTCTTCCAGTGGCTAATCGTAGAACTTTTTCAAACTGTCAGTCAGTCAGAATCCTACTTTTTGAATTAGGAGAAGATGTAATTTTTTGAATAAGAAATGTTGACACTTCATCAGATATGCTGCAAATTAAATATTTTTTTTAACCTAAAATGAGAAGCATAAGTGGAGACGAATGTAATAAGCCTGGCTTTTTTTCCCTTTGACTTTTAAGATGGCACTTCCAGCTTCACATATCAGATATGCCAGTATGTTTACTAACACATTCTATGTTCTTTTACAAAAATGATTGATGTTGTTAATATAGGAAGTGCTGACAGTTGAACTTTGGTATTTGTTGACTTCGGAAATTCTGAATTTCTGTTTAACCAGCTTGGTAGCAGTCAGAAGCAATTTTTGCATGTGTGAGTTAGTTGGAATTTCTCAGAGGAGCTGAAATAACAAACCAATGAAATATCAATAAGCAATAGTATTGTTTGAAGATGTAAGGATATAGGCAAGGTGGGATTTGTAAGTAGTTGTTTATTGTGTCAATATATGTAGTTGGAAAAGTAGACAAGCTATCGTATACACAAATGTTCTTCAGATTGAAGGGTGTACATTAGTGACTGCAAGCATGAATGTTGGTTTACACACCTAAAACTTAATCTGTTTTTTCATTTACATGTATTGGAAGAATAAGTTACCACCTTTTGCTCTCTAACATTGCCCTTAATATCTAAGGACATGTACAGAGGCAGATTTAAAGGATTCTAATACTCTTCTTGTATTTATAATAGTTAAAGTGTTTTCATTTTGAATGGGATGTGTAAAATTTAAATATACTTAAGTGAACTCTGTAGCCATCAATCCATGGCTATTTCAATAGGAATAATAATAAGGAAAGTCATTAACTACCTTCAAAGTAAGAGGATAACTAATATTTTTCTCCTTCAAAAAAGACCTTGATTTTGCTTTTCTATCTGTTAATGGTATTCATGTAGCTTGAGTCGTAAGCCTTGTCTATAAGTTCTGTCTGTAATATGCAGCTGACAACTGATCTCTGGAGCATGTTTTTTCTTTTGAAGGTGGATTGGGTTTTAAACATTGGAGAACAAGCGCTGGATATACGTGTTGTGTCCTTTAATCAAGCAGTGTCTTCTGTTTTTGTGCTTGGTGAAAGAAACTTCTTTTGCCTCAAGGATAATGGGCAAATTCGATTCATGAAAAAGCTTGATTATAGTCCAAGTTGCTTCATTCCTTATTGTTCAGGTTTGTAAAAGAAAATTCAACTGTAGTTTGATTACTTTTACAGCTAAGAATTTTTTTTTTTCCACTGAATAAATAGATTTTTGTGAATAAGCTCTTGATTTGTAGAAACTGTGGAACTGGAGCACTCTTTTTGGGTGAAGCAGGTTTATTTTCAAATGTTACTTAGTGTGAAGTGTCGTAATTTTTAGAATCTACATAGCTATTTTCTCCTCACCAAATTGAGGTACTTGTCTAGTGTTTGAGTCAGTTTGCATAGGCTATCAAAGCAACAAACATGGAAGAATGAGAGATATTGGAAGAGTAAGCTTTCATCTCCTAACGGTAAATTAATTTGATTTTTTTAACTAACTTTTTATAGAAGCAACTTGGTTGAATGCCACTGTAGAACTACAGGTTCTTAATACCTGTCCCGTGTTAATAGTTCAAAAACTATTTGATAAATTTTTGATACCATATCTTATTTTAGACTTAAAATATCATTTTAGACTTTATAAATATGAACTTAACAATCTTCATATTTTATACTTTCTGGTTTAAATTATACTATAAATAAAACCTAGAAATACGTACACCTTTGATCAATATTCACAGGTCAGTGAATTAATGAAGAGTATACATAGCTGGTATTTAACCAATGTGTATTTTGTCATATTTATCCTGGCATGCTAACGTGGCAATTATGAGGCTTTGTTAGTCATGTTTTAAATTACCAAACATGTCTGGCTAGAACCTTGGAAAGTTGTGGCATGTGTAGTATGCAATTGAAATTGGTATCCATAATCGGTATCCACATATATCCATGGTTATTGTCAATGTAACATTCATAACTTTTGACACTTATAATTATACTAAATTCATTTATAACAAGCAATGGCTTAAAAGGAAAATAAAAAAAAGTGTAATCCTGTAAGCCTCAAAGAAAAGTAATAGCTTTTGAAAATCTTTCATCCTACAACTGGTTTTATGTCTTTAACAGTGAAAGAAGGAACAATAAACACTCTACTTGGAAACCACAGTAAAATGTTGAATGTTTATCAAGATGTTACACTGAAATGGGCCACTCAACTTCCCCACATTCCTGTATCAGTAAAAGTAGCACATTTACAGTAAGTAACTTATTAAAGTTCACTTTTTTCAGATTCATTTTCAGTTGTAAAATTTGCTTATAGATCCTAACAAACTGTTCTGAGTTACGTAACAAAATGAGGTGAATTGTAAAAGGAAAATCCAAAATGTTTGTGTTTTAAAATTTTCATTTCATTTATGGGCATACCGTTAATTCTAGAAGAATAGTAGAATTGCTGTACTGTGCTTTAGATTTCCTGTTTTTCTTGAGTGAAGGTAGAGCCTGGGGTCTCATACCTCCAGTGGAGTAGTTTCTTCTTTAAGAGAATAAAAAGTGAAGCTTTACAATCTGGTAAGACCCTTCTGTGAGACAGGAAGATAGGGAATCTCACTGCAAATCTGTTCTTGATTGAGCATTTAAGAGCATATGAATTCCAGAAATGATTTGTTGGAACAGATTATTTAACCTCAATGTTAAACTGTTGAAATTAAGGAACTGATTAAATTACTCCGGATTGCTCTGCAACGGACCAAAACTTTTTGTAAAATACGTGTAAGACAGGTCAGGGAAAAACCGGTTGGGCAGTGGATTGATGCTAGTGTCCTTCTACTGCAGAAGTCCAGCTATATTACTTCTGAACCCCATCAGGCTTGTGGTTGCTGTGCCAACATACACTGGACTGTTGAATCATTGATCATGTTATGTGTTTTATCTCAGATGAAAATGCAGCAACTGAGTAACTAGCTTTACTGAGTTGTGCAGAGTAATCTGAAGGAGGTTTGTGTTTTGTTTGGTACTAATGGTTTCCTGATGATTTTTAAAAATAATTTAGAATTTAATTTTTTTTTAGACTCTCTGCATAAAGTTGTGCTGGCTTTCATTCAACAGGTCTTAAAAATAGAATATAATGAATAGTCTCGGTGGGTCTATTAGTAAAAACTAAAAGTTAATTATGCAGGATATGTCACCTTTTGAAGTTTGGAAAAAAATAATTGTGTCAGAAAAAAAATTGAAAAAGACATTGATTTTTACAACAGCAGATTGGACTATTGTACAATTATTTGTTTGGAAACTTGTATTATTGAATCATCTGTTTCAGTAATGCCTCTAAGAAGTTTATGCAGTTTTTGCCTGTTCCATGTGAACTTTAACACTCAGTAGTTTGATCTCAGTGAGAATTTTGAGAACATACTGATTTTTCCCAGATAATTTTGCTAGTTAGATTCAGCATTCCCACAGACCTGCTAATGCTAGGGTTTGATTTGGGATTTTGTTCTCTAGAGGGTGGACGGACAGCAATCTAGTTTTACAGACCTCTTTATACAGGTGCTGATAAATTAAGGAACATCTGTGTGTCTAGACCCAATGGCCTCTAAGGCAGGGAGAAGTCTGTGTTTCAGAGATATGCTTCTGTCTTTCCGTTTAAAAATATGTGGTGTGATTGTACTTCTTTTTGACTTTAAAAATAAAGATGAGATAAACAGCAAAAGCTGTAGTAAAGCTTATAGAAGTAGCAACTTGGCTTAAACAAAACATACTTTTTAAAAAAAATAATTTGAAAGGGAATTCTTTGTGAGTCAATGTGATAATGATTTTCTAATACTCCACTCAAGAGAGGCCTCAAGTCTTGGGGCCTCTGGGCACTACTGTAACATAAGTAATATTAAGTACTTTAATAGGCATAGAGTTGTTAATCCTACACTGCTGAGAGGTTGAAGTGCCTTAAATATGACGTATGTCAATTAATTACTTTCACATCCTTTCCACTTTTATTGCAATAATACTTAGAAAGTAAATGGAGTGTTCTGAAAGCAGTTGTCTCCACAGATCATGTGTGTTCATCTGTATTTTCTTGTTGGCATAGTGTCTACTACTTCTAATGTGTGGCTCTGGCTTGCTGGGTAAGAAATGCATTATTAGAAGCTATTTAGTGTAAATCTCTTGGGGCAGGGGTAGTAATTGCCTCATAAAGGCAGTCATATA
>WKFP01014562.1:135289-201933 GCA_011057875.1 Pterocles orientalis | reverse complement strand
TACGTGTAAGACAGGTCAGGGAAAAACCGGTTGGGCAGTGGATTGATGCTAGTGTCCTTCTACTGCAGAAGTCCAGCTATATTACTTCTGAACCCCATCAGGCTTGTGGTTGCTGTGCCAACATACGCTGGACTGTTGAATCATTGATCATGTTATGTGTTTTATCTCATAACAGATGAAAATGCAACAACTGAGTAACTAGCTTTACTGAGTTGTGCAGAGTAATCTGAAGGAGGTTTGTGTTTTGTTTGGTACTAATGGTTTCCTGATGATTTTTAAAAATAATTTAGAATTTAATTTTTTTTTAGACTCTCTGCATAAAGTTGTGCTGGCTTTCATTCAACAGGTCTTAAAAATAGAATATAATGAATAGTCTCGGTAAAAACTAAAAAGTAAAAACTAAAAGTTAATTATGCAGGATATGTCACCTTTTTGAAGTTTGGAAAAAAATAATTGTGTCAGAAAAAAAATTGAAAAAGACATTGATTTTTACAACAGCAAATTGGACTAACGTTTGTATATACAATTATTTGTTTGGAAACTTGTATTATTGAACCATCTGTTTCAGTAATGCCTCTAAGAAGTTTATGCAGTTTTTGCCTGTTCCATGTGAACTTTAACACTCAGTAGTTTGATCTCAGTGAGAATTTTGAGAACATACTGATTTTTCCCAGATAATTTTGCTAGTTAGATTCAGCATTCCCACAGACCTGCTAATGCTAGGGTTTGATTTGGGATTTTGTTCTCTAGAGGGTGGACGGACAGCAATCTAGTTTTACAGACCTCTTTATACAGGTGCTGATAAATTAAGGAACATCTGTGTGTCTAGACCCAATGGCCTCTAAGGCAGGGAGAAGTCTGTGTTTCAGAGATATGCTTCTGTCTTTCTGTTTAAAAATATGTGGTGTGATTGTACTTCTTTTTGACTTTAAAAATAAAGATGAGATAAACAGCAAAAACTGTAGTAAAGCTTATAGAAGTAGCAACTTGGCTTAAACAAAACATACTTTTTTAAAAAAATAATTTGAAAGGGAATTCTTTGTGAGTCAATGTGATAATGATTTTCTAATACTCCACTCAAGAGAGGCCTCTGGGCACTACTGTAACATAAGTAATATTAAGTACTTTAATAGGCATAGAGTTGTTAATCCTACACTGCTGAGAGGTTGAAGTGCCTTAAATATGACGTATGTCAATTAATTACTTTCACATCCTTTCCACTTTTATTGCAATAATACTTAGAAAGTAAATGGAGTGTTCTGAAAGCAGTTGTCTCCACAGATCATGTGTGTTCATCTGTATTTTCTTGTTGGCATAGTGTCTACTACTTCTAATGTGTGGCTCTGGCTTGCTGGGTAAGAAATGCATTATTAGAAGCTATTTAGTGTAAATCTCTTGGGGCAGGGGTAGTAATTGCCTCATAAAGGCAGTCATATACTTTTATTCTATAATTTGATAGTCTACTTCTAATATCAACTGTTCAAGTGCTTTGGAGAATTCCAGCTAAGGAACTTGGGTTTCTAGTGTCTGCCCCTCCTTATTCTTTATGAACTGATTTTTCCTCTTACAATAATGTGAAATGCATTATTTCCCTATTGCAATACCAGTATGTAAGTAATGATGATAACACACTACAACATTTGGCATTAAATTCCAGCATAAACTGGTTGATTTCCATCACATTTTCAGAACTATGCAAGGAAAAATAGAATCCAAGCTAAGAGGTTACTTATAGCATTTTTGGTGAGGTGTCTCTGCACTCTAGAACTATTGTACTTTTCAGATATTGAACTGAATTTTTTTGCCTTCTGTTAAAACCTGAATGTTCTCTGTCAGGAAATTCAAAGTTTCTTATAAAAGCTTGTGATAAGAAACTTGTTTTACAGGCAAAAATTATAGGGTTTATCTTATTCTGGGTTTTGCCTGAAGATGTCTGTGACTATGATCACTGAACTGGAAGTTCAGTTCTAATCATTGTTATAGCAGTTTGACTGTTATTTTGTTAGAAGTTTATATTCTGGTTCTGTTAATATATAGTAGTTACTGTTTATGACATTATTTTAATATCAAGGGATACATGCTTAACACTGCCTGGGTTGCTTCAGAGGTATAATCACTTCCATTGAAAATTTGGATTAAGTTAAACTGTTTAGGACTTTGTCTCAGCATAAAGTCATCTTCCCATTGATAACCCTGCTTAAACAGTTACATTTTTGCATGCCCTGCATTGCTATCCTTAAAGTTATGGCCCTGCAAAAGCATTCTCACTGAAGCTGAAACTCTTGAAGAAAATGGTTTGGTGTTCTGCCTGAGTTGATTTAAAAAAAAAATGAAACAAACCAATTTTAAAAAACCTTTCTAGAGTGGTTTGAAGAGAAACTGTCCATATGCTGCAGTTAGAACAGCTGAAATCTGGGAGGTTACATAAAAGAATTACAACAATTCCTACTTCCCTCAAACTTTTGGTGTTGAAATGGTAATTGTGAGCAGCAGTGTTTGCTTGGTATTCACCATAATAATATAAATATCTTCTTAGCATTGACTTTAAAGTCCATTCCCTTTTTTCTTGCCCTTTATTTTCCATTTTTCTGTTTCATCAGAGGCCTCTTTTCTAAGACCTTCCTTGTGCCTCCACATCTCCTTTGCAAAGGAGATTTAATGAGCAGTATCTCTTATGTTCATAGATAGAATCAGAATCACAGAATGGTTTGGGTTGGAAGGCACCTTAGAGATCATCCATGGGCAGGGACACCCTCCACTAGCCCAGGTTGCTCGAAGCCTCATCCAGCCTGGCCTTGAACCCCTCCAGGGATGGGGCATCCACAGCTTCTCTGGGCAACCTGTGCCACTGCCCCACCACCCTCACAGTGAGAAATTTCTTCCTAATGATGATCAGTTCTATGATTTTGTCACTTTTTGATGCTTCTTGAAATGTGTTAGGTTTTTTTTCTCTCTCTCTCTCATAATTCAGGTAATTGTGTGGGGAGCAAGCCCGTAACAATGAAGTTCCTACTCGGAGTTCCTGTTAGCTAAAGCACCTCATATGAAAGTAATTTTTTTCCTACTGGCAGAGATTTGAGCCTGTAAAGGGAAGTGACTTAATATTCTCCCACCAAAACGGTGGGCTGTGTTTGTCTGAATCATCTGAAATAACTTGTTCAGAAAGGAGCAGAAAGTTTTTAAGGGCCCATCACAAGTCGTATTTGTTTTTCTGTGCCTGAGCTATCCTGTCTCCATATGCTTGACCGTAAAAAGTCCTTGGAGTAGATTAAAATACTTAGCTACTTTTCTGTTTATTTGACGCTAACTCGGTTGGCAGAGCTGTTCCTAAGAGTACCGTGTTTTAATGGCTGATTGATTGCACTAAGTATTACTCTGACCCAGCTGGCCTGAAACTAGAACATTATGTTAAGGTGCATTTAGTCTGAAGCAAAATATCTCGTGTTGCTAGCCTCAGGGATGTTTCCATCACAAACATCTGAAATGCCACTGTGAGTTGAGCTAAGACCACATAGAGCATTAAAGAGATTTCTGTTCTGAACACTTCCAAGTTACAAGCCTGTTTTTTGTAATAGGAAAGCATGAAGCCTTTCCTTCGGGGACTTTGTTTCTTCTGAACATTTTTGAAGTTCACGAGTCTTAATTTTGTTACTTGGTTTTGTTTGTACACAGCCTTCAAATTATAACTGATAAGCCTGTGAATGCTAAAAAGTAGCTTAACTTTTTTATTTTAAACTGAAATAAACTGCAGACTTTCTCAAATACTTCTTTTTTTCAAGCCAGTATTTCATGATGTCCCTAATTTTGGTTCTTTGTGCTTTCAGCTATCCATCAAGAAATTAAGTCTAGTGGTATCTATATAGTAAAAAGAATTTTGATTTCATGTAGAATTTATCAGCAGGCATAGTTCTAACAGTAAACCAGGGTTTAGCGGATGTATTGTGGGAAAAATATTTCTTCCCTCCCTATTTAATCTCCTGGGGACTCATACTACTTTAGACACCAGTTTATCAGTGAACTTAATGTTTAAATAAAGGACATTTTCACCTTCTACCACATTGGAATTTGATTAGAAATACCCAAAAGAAAAAACTTCAGAGCCACCTGTAGTGCTTGTCTATAGGTAATTAGATGCTTTGCATATGTGGTGCCCCTTGCTTGTAGGAGCTACATCTGGGAATTAGAATACGGGAACCAACTTTCTATTGTGAGTATTTATATGTACTACTGTATCTGTGAGCAGAAGGACTGTTCTTCATGGAAGAAACTTTCTTGAAGCAAATAACCCACAAAATGACATGTATTCCTTGTAAAATGTGAAGTTCTTTTTATTACAAGGAGTTGACAGATGTGGACAAGTTGGTGAACATTACTACAATATTTGCTTTCACTTTCATTTATTTGACAGATAAATATCATTTTACTTAGTAATGGAACAGCATTTTTTCTGAAGAGGAAATATAAAGCAGTCTGGAAAGGTTTTTTTTGTGCAGAAGTAATTTATCACCTTTAAAGAATGAGAATTTATGAGTTTCTTAAAATATTAAATTTCCAGAAATGAACTTTTCAGCTTGAGTTAAGCTAGTAAATAATTTTCATTACTTGAGATGGGGAAAAAATAATTTTCTTCTCTAAACAAGAAGCAGAAAATAAAAGTAGACTTTATATGTTCAAGGTGGCAAGTTGGGCTACTTAGTAAGCCTTATCCACATTTCAGCTCTTTATGGAATTCAGGTCTGCCTATACTTATACTGAGAAATAATCCCATAAAGATATCACAGGTTCCATGTCTTCCCCACTGATTCTGTTTTGCTCAGTTTACGATCAAGTGATTTTTTTTTTTTTTTCTGCTAATTGCTAGCACTAGAACTGGCTATGGTATCTGAGATATGCTTAGGTAATTTTTTGTTATTGGTCCTCTAAGTATGACCACTGCAGTGTTGGCTGTAAGGGTCATGCTTGAACTCCTGATATCACTGTTGTGAACCACCAACCCATTAAGACTATATCACTTAGTAATGTATTTATCAGACAGCTGTTAAAGCAAGCTATCCATACCAGCTATTGGTGTTCATGTTTTGACTTGTGCAGTTACATATTTTATTATGGATTCTACTGAGTTAGAGACTTAAAGTAATAAATTAAAAGTTGCATTGTGTAGGCTGAGATGAGGAAATACTGCAGCTTACTGAATCACTTCAAGGTTACTGACTTAAGATGCTGTAGTAGTGTTCTATTTGCTTACTACTTGTAAGACAAAATAAAGTAATTCAGTAGGTCTAGAATTTCTAATATTCTTGTGTAAGTACTTCCCCTTGCAGAAATAATGAAAAGCTAAGACTCTTTGGCTAATGAAGGTTACTTCTGAAAATTAATTTTGTATGTGATCATGTAAATTAATGTTTGAATATTTGTATTGTTCTATGTGGTGCTGATAGCCATGGATACTTCACTTTCCTGTCACTTTGAAAATCCCCACTTGTGTTACGGTACACAGGTACGTTGCAAGAGAGTATTTTACAATATTTTTAAATACAAGTTGGTTTTGGAGACAGTGACTTCTGATTTACTGCAGCAACAGTCTCTTGCTATGTGCTGAGTTTTCATTTTACTCCTACTTGCCTCTTTCCTTTTTTCTTGTATCTTTTCTAATAAGTGCATGTGTAAGTTGCATAACAGATGACCAGTGTAAAAAGGTATACCAGGAGATTTCCAGCCTGTTTTCCTTAAAGGTAGTGATTTCTTGCTACCTGCGTTTGACTTTTCTGTTTTGCCATATACTACTACAGGCATGTGGCATTCATTCTTTGTAACCAGAGGTGACCACTTAAGGATACTTACAGATCAAAGTGGGAGGGTTTTTTTGGCTTGGTAGTCTGATGTGTCACCCTTGAACTGTAAGTGTTATTGTTGGCCTTGGCTATTTGAGGATCATATGAGCAACAATGAATGCCTGCGAAAAAGTTCCTGATGCTTTAACCCTAGGTTCAAAAGAATATGTGAGGAAGGGTTGGGTGGTTTTTATGGCTTAGTAGTTTACTGTGTATTCAGTACTCTCTTCCTGTCCAGTCTCTCCCCATTAGTCTGCAGCTTGATTGCAAGGCTGGGAAGTATTGCTCTGGTGACTGTGGTAGAGGTTGTCCTTATACCATCTCCAGTGCACTTCAAGCATAAGCCATGTGATATGTGCTGCTGGACTTCAGGATTGCTAGGCAGTTTGAGTTTTGAAGGGGAACACAATACTGAAAGAGGCATTTATTGTGTTTATTGCATTTAAAAACAGTCCCATCTATACGCCAGCACCAAGCAATTAAGAATTTAACAGTTATTGGAGCATACATCCATGGAGAGAATAACATTTTTGCCTTCTAGAAAAATGTTTAATACAATACTCCTTTTGGGTTTTCTGATTTGTTAGTATTTCATAATATTAGAATGGCTAGTGAGAAATGTGTGGTTTGTATACTGATTTGTCTAATGAGATGTAAAGTTCTGAAGACTGTTGTTCACTGGCTTCATAGAACCAAGGCTTCTCTTCTGTATATGAGTAGTAGCTTGAGTGTGACGTAGTTCATATGCTTGTAACTTCATGGCACTTTATCTGAAGAAGTTTTTATCTAAAGTCTCTGATTCAGCAACCTGTCTTTGTAAAGAAGAGAACATAAGCTGGCGTTCAAATTCTTTGTTTTGACACAGGATTAATTCCCAGATTTGAACTCATATGTAGCCCGACAGACTGATCAGTTTAATTTAAATGAGGTACGCGAGTCAAAAGATTTGAGTTAAGAATGCTGGTGTATAGCCATTGGTTGAAAATGTGCTTTATGTAGTTTTAGCTTCCAGTACTTTTTAAAGAAAATTAAAATCTGCTGTCAGTTTCCAAGTGAGAAAATAGTGCCCAAGTCCAAATATGCACTTCAAATTAAAACTTCTTCTCTGGCACAGAATCATAGTATATTGGGTGGTTAGGTGAATGTACTTTGTGTAGGTGGGCTCTCCAAACAGTAGAAAGGCAACAGGAACTGAATTTATCCAGAAAAAGTATGAAGAAATATTGTAGTTGAATTAAGTATATAAGGTGTAAAAGTGCGATCACATAGAGGGTAATAGTGGGTGGAGTGAATAGAAAACCATTCTAATTTAATTTCTTAGTTATCCAGATGCTTGAAAATACTTTGTTCTTCATTCCAGCCCATCTGTTATTCTTTATTATAACTGACATCACCACAGCTACCACAACTGTTAAAGAATCACTGTATAAAAATGGCAAAACTTACATATAAAACTAGCAAAACTTAGCACTTATTACATGGTTTTATGGAAAGAAAACTGCAGGAATCACATTTTATAGTTTGTTGAAAGATCTTTCCTTTTTCTGTATAGTAGTACTGTAAAAGAAGCAATGCCAGTTATGACGCACAGTATGAACTGTTCAGTTATATACATGTGTGTGTGTGTGTATATATATATATATATATATAAAAATTTTTATTTGGGTATTCTGTAAGAATGTTGCCTGATCTGAGAAATTAAGTGCAAAGAATTCTAGGATCTTTCTACTTAAACATAGTTGTATTTTAAAGAAATGGTTTTAAGAAAAAAAAAAAAGGCTGCATTTGTTGCCACTGGATTGTCAAGAGATGGCAATATTTACTGTATGATGTTAAGCACATGCCCATGTTGCTGGTTCTCCTAATTTTATTGTATGTCACTTATTTGCTTTTTGAAAAAGCCTACTTTTTACAGTCATGGTTTTGTAAGGGGTTCAACTTAGAGTAACACTTAAAATATTCGTACCCTTATGGTTCTAGAGAAAGCCTTGAAAGAGGAAATTCTAACTGCTCAAGAACAAGAAAACAAGTAACTTCCCCTTTAGTATTTAAAGTAAAATACTTATTTTTAAATAAATAGCGTGGGTTTTTTTGACTAACCTGCAATTTCTCTGTGCCTGTTCATGTTGTGATAGAGTAGAATATAACTGTATCGGGTTCTGAACTCAGTCTTGGAGTTGGGTTTAGAGCAGTAGGCTGGAGTTTATGGATGTATTGTAGCACTTGCTCTGCCCATGGAAGTGCTGGACATCTTGTTTGAAAAACAATTCTGGATAGTCTAAGGCTGTTGATTTTGAAGGTCTTGATTATTATGCTGTTAACATGAAAGACATTTTTTCATCCAGCAGGTGGGATGTGGATGTTAAGCTATGGAGATGAGAGCCAGCTAGCAGTGCAAAGTACCAGAGATGCTTTTAAATACCAGCTTTGCTCTTTACAAGAGTGAAGGGACAATGATAGGTATTGTTAAAAGTAATAGTATATGCGCTTTTTCCTGCCTGAAATGCTGGTGAATTTTGAAGCTTGCAGGCACATCACTGTCAAACTGTGAGGAGAGAGAAGTGGAAATTAATTTGCATTTAGTGCTTTTATTTAAAGTCATGTAAGTATTTCAGAATAAATCTGTAGTAAAGACACGTAGTGGTTATTGTTAACCTCTTTGTAGTCTGTGAGTAGTTCATGTACTATCTAGTATTAGTTTATATAAAGCCAACTGCTAAGAATAAGCTTTATCTAAACAATAAACTTATTAGAGTGTAGATTTTATCTGTATAGCACCTTGCATCTCTTTATGGATGGAAGCAGAGATGCTAGGAGCCTCTTCAGATTGCTTGGAGTGAAATGAACTCTAACCACTATTCTGAAGTGGGAGAAGAGAAGGTTTAAATGAAGGATAAACTTTTGAAGCCCTCCACATTGTATATTCATGATGCTATAGCTGCTACCAATTGGTGTATAGCCTTTGAGCCTTTGGAATCTGCTGTATACCTGTCTGCCACTGAGGGAGTCTGGCCTTGAAACAGATTTTAGACTTCAGGTGAAAGAGGTGCAAATGAAGAAATACATACTGCTTGAGGTAGCTCTCAGAGGGAATGAAGCATGGAGATGTTTTAGGTGTGCCACAGTTGGTCTTAATTTCTTTCTTACTACTGACACTGGTACTGTCGTAAATGAAATAATAATGTAATTTCTTCTGTTTCTTCTTATTTGGAGCTCTGACTTAGAGGCTGCACCCTTATTTTTAGTAATCAGGTTTCCTTATCAGTCCCCACATTCATTTTCAATTCAGATAATGCCAATAAGTGTCTTAGATATGGAACTGTGATCATAAGAAAAGCAACGTGGAATTTCTGAACTTTTCGTTGAGTATATTATACTTCAGAGTTTTTTTTTTTTTTTTTTTTTTTTTTTTTCCTAAAGCAAGGTCATGTATTCCTGGAGGCCCGTGTCATCACTAGGAATATCATGTTTTTATTCTACTTTGTGACAAGTACTAATTTTAATTTAAATCTGCATTTTGCATAGCTGGCTACTTTAATTTTGAATAAAACCTTCGCTACTTATGAAATAGTTTTGTTTTGATATTTAAAACAACAAGAAACTAAGTTGCTTAATCCTTCAGATAAAAATTAATTTTATATGTCATCTGTAGCGTGAGCTTAAATCACATGTCTAGCTTGCCTGTAGCAGTATGTGTGTTCCCTGCCTGGAGGAACCAGAAGATGTTGTCATACATGGATGTCTGTCCCTCTTCATGCTTTGTTAAATCTTAACGTGTTAAGATTCCCTTACATTTAAACTGTCAAGCTATAATACTAACCCTGTTAAAAAAAAACAACAAAAACCCACAAAAAAACCAAACAAAAAACCCCACCCAAAACAAACCTGCTTCATTTAATGTGATATGGTAGCTTTTAGGTTTGTCTTGCCCTTGCAAGCCTTTTTGTTCTGCCCCGCAGGTGGCACTAGTGGTCTGGCAGAAAAGACCACCTGCCCCAAACTTTTGTGAGTAATGTTTGTTTTTAACTTCGGGGTAAAAGTAAAACCAATTCTTTTTCATTGATTTTTTCGTTTTGTTGTTTGGTGGAAGATGATGCTTTTTATTGGGTTGCTGGATGGCGTTTGGTCATTTAGGCAAAGAGTAATTTCAAAGGGAAAACTACCCAAGGTAAAGAGTTGTCTGAATTTGTCATGAGGTTGCTTTTTTGCTGTGTGGTGTCACCATGTATAAAGGTGCTAGTGAAAATGTCTTCACTCCAGGTAGCAAGTGAAAATAAGACCTGGAAGCTGGAGAATCCTTCTGGCATTCAGAATGGTAACAGGGTGGCCAAATTCAGGTTTTGTTCAGTTCTGACTCCAGGCAGATTTTCAGTGCTTATAAGAGGGGATAGGTGTTGACCTATTGTTGTTCTAGTCATAACTTCTCTTTGTTGAAGTGCTTTTGCACTCGTTATCAAGGTGAAATCATATTTAATTTCCCTCTTCCTCTTACTTGTATTTCATATTTTTTTATACTAGATTTGTGTCTGTTATTCTGTTAAGATCAGCAATCGTAAACCGTCACACAAATGGAAAAGATGAAGAGTGCCTTTTTGTAAAGCAACAACACAAGTTATTTACCACTTAACGATATTTAATATAATTACATATTGTTAAACAATTATAATTGAACACTGTATTTACATTATATGTTTGCATGTCCTCTGCAGAGTGTGCAGACCGTGTTAAATACATAATATAAATAACCTTAAAAGAATTTTAGTTTCTGAGAGCAAACAGATTCTGTTTTCATGTGTAATAGCAGAATGGGGAAGTCTTACACATATAAATACTAGTTTTGATGTAAAGTTGAAAAAAACATGTTTTTAATGAGGAAGGGATTTTCAAAGGAGCCTGAGGGTGCTCCACAGGCACCCAAAAGCAGTTACAAGTTGGTGGTAGCTGGCACTGTGTCTTAACTTAAATATTCAGCTGAAGGTCTGATTTTGGAGTGTGTTTAATAAATGTAGGATGGGCTTTCGACTTTTGCTTCCATTAGTTCATGTTAGAAAATTCTTATAGTTTTTTTACTCCTAGTCTGATCTTCCTTCAGCATTTTATCAAATACGTCACACGGTTACAGCTATAATGATGTTGAAATGGTAGTGAAACTTTAAACTATTTAGGTTTTCAAAAGCACTAAACTAAAAAGTGCTATTGTAGTTGTGCTCTTGCATATAATTACTTCAGAGGATGATAAAGTGGGGAGAGAATTGGATTCAAAATGCTTGAGCACAATTCAGGAATTCAGTAGTTTATAAATAATACATTCTCAATAAGGGACTGAAAGTAGTATTGCAGAGCATCTTGTTTTCTAAAATGATTGGTATAAGTAATATCAATTAAGACTACTTCTGAAATTGAGGTAGAAGTTTTATCTGCTATTATAATTATAAATAATTAAAGCTGTAAATGGTGTCAATAACCAGACCTTGTCCTAAGAGTTGTCCAGGACTTAGCTTGTGTCATTTGAGTAGAGCTTAAAACTCAACTTCTAAATCAATCGTTTGAGTGATCAGTTTGGGATTATATAACTGGAAACACGCAAAGCATTTTAATTTCTTCAAGAATTATGCTGTGAGCAATTTGTTTAGTAAGAGAAGACCTACAAAAAGCATATGCCATTATTACCCAGAATCCAATAAAACATAGCTTTTCAAATTATTACCATATGTGTGTAGGAGTTGCTTTGTACTGTAAAGTTATTTTAGATACCAGAATAATTTGTTTCATACTTTGAGTTCCTCACTGTTAAAGTGTCCCCTTAGATTTGCTATTACTTTGACTATTGTGTGATGTATATAATAAAAAATAGCTTACAATATAAGAAATTTAACAAGTAATTGAAAGTCCAGACTGTGTGCAAAATGTGCCAAATGAAGTAATGGTATATGCAGGGATATTGTACGAGTGCAGTAGCTGTGGGGAAACTACTATAAAACTGTTAAATATGCTCCCCCTCCCTCTGCTATCTTTAACCTCTGTTATAAAAGCTTGAGAAAATAAAGCCATCTTGACTGGCTGACAAACATTCCAAGAGAGAAGTTCATGTATTGTAGATCATATGTTATAACTGGTTACCCATCTTTTTCTTATTGTTTCTATTGATGTACAAATTTGTGGACATCTTTAACAAGGAAAGATTGCTCCAAAAGGCTTATTTATGTTTATATATGTTTCATGTTTCAGTTACAGCATAGTTTTTCCAGAATATTTGATTGCAGTTGTGAAACCAACACTGGGATTGTGGCCTTAGCGTTCTGTGAAAAGGCATTTTGGACTGTCCAATTGAACTGTCAATTATTGAAATTAGTCTGTGACACCTATTTGCCTTCATAATTACTATTAATTTGGAAAATTTTGGATTGAGGTTTCCTGTATGTGTGTTCTGGAGCCATGCTACAAAACAAATAGGAAACCAGAGAGAATTCTGTTTTTTTATATAGCTACCTGTTTTTTAATGAGGATTGTACTAGAGGAGATGCTTGAAAGGTATCAGCGTATAGAGTTTTTTGTTAATTCTTTATGAATTATAGCTTGAACACTTATAAATGTAATGTTTTGCCTGGGTTTAATCAGTGGGATAGTGCATTAGGCTTTCTTATCAAAAATAAGACATATCTAAGAATTGAATTTGAACTATCTTTGCTGCTATAAGGTATTCTCAGCATGGAATAAGAGCAAATTATTGGCATAAATGTATCGCCTCATGATTATGAAAATAATTACAAGCTATTAATTAAATTAAGAATAAGCATTTAGTTTTCTCCTAACTTTTGCTGTTAACATCTATGCTAATCTTTCTTTACTGTCCAGTTCCTATTCTGTTCAGGAATAACCTTCAAGTTAAGTAAAATGTTGGCAGTTCCCCCTGTTGTCTCATAATTCGTTAAATACTTCCCTAAATCCTGCCTTTGCATGGTACGTGATCAGATAAGAAAAATGAGTGAGATTTTTGTAGGAGTAAGTTCAAAGAAGTACTGTTCCCTCAAGAGAAAAGAGACTATAGTGTAGCAAATAAAACACTTGTGTGTATTGATCCAGAGCAGTGTAAGGGGAATGTTCTGGATCCATGTGGCTTCCTTTCAGAAAGATCCTGCAGGGAAGAGCCAGCCAGGGTTTCAAGCCAGCACAGTAGCTGCAGTAGCAGCCAAAGAATGGATAAGGGGAACTACTGATACCATCAAAGACCTACTGCTGTCTTCACTGTGGACATGTTCCATCCGTTAGTGATTTCTTCTAATGCATCCTTTCCTTTCCCTTAGTTGGTGTTCCGTTTAGTTAATTACTCTTCCTGCACACCAACCTAAATATCCATACTTAAAAAAAATTAAGTAACAATTTGTGAATAAAAAAGGTTAGAACTGTACTGTCTACTCAGCTTGTTCTGATCCTTTTCTTTACCTTTCTTGATTATATGGATTCTGAGATACTTGGGTGAAGTTTTAGTCAACTGTCTGGCACAGATTGGTTCTTAAGTGTGGTTGCAATAAGTGAGAATAATATTAATAAACACATCTGAACTGAGGAATAAACATTTTCTTTTGGTTAAAGGATCTCATTAAAAACAGGAAGTTCTCTTGTATTTGTAGATGGAACAGTAGAAGCAGCATAAATTAAATGCTGTTGCTTATGTGATTATTTCCAATTTCTTAATGAGCTTTATTGTTTTTTATATGCAGAGACTTGAAGGGTGTTATAGTCACTCTGAGTGACAATGGACATCTTCAGTGTTCCTACCTTGGAACTGATCCTTCAATCTTCCAGGCTCCTAAAGTTGATTCTAGAGAAATAAACTATGAAGAATTCGATGCTGAAATGAAAGAACTTCAGAAAATCATCAAGGAGGCCTCGAAAACGCAAGGTATGCTTCTCCCTTTTCTATAGTTGCATATACTTTTAATCCTTAGTCCTTTTAGGACTTTAAAATATTTTATTTCCATGCTTTAACCATAATTATATTTCAGTAGTTAATGTAATATTTAATAAAGTTTAGATTTTAATAAAATAATATACAAACAAAATTCCAGACTGTAAGGTCCTTGGATATAGAATTTTTCTTTGTATTTTTTATAATGCCTATCAGAACTTTCAAGATATTTACGTCAGGTTGCAGGTAACTCTCACTAGGGCAAGGGTTCAGAGGAAAAAACTGACAGTGCATGTAGTACCCAAAGGCAAGAAAACTTAAGGAATTTCACAGCAACACTCTGATATACTTAGCCTTCAGAAAGAACAAAAGTATTGCCAAATTCTGCTTTATTATGACAAATGGCTTCTTTAGTCATGCAATTAACAAAGAATGACTTTCATTAAAGAAAGTTCTATGTTGCTTTAACTTCTTTAAAATGCGATTATATTTGAAGAATGTAGTGAGGGATATCAAAGCCGAAATAACTGATCATGATAAACTCTGGAATTTACATGCATTACTAATAACTTGCATTGTTTTTGTTCAAGTAAAAGCACATAATTTCTACAGAGATCCTTTGTTTGTTTTCATTACTGATTTTTTTAAACAGTGTATCTGACTTATACAGGGAATTGGAAGCATGTGATTTTACAGGAAACTATGGAAAAAATCTTAGATAAATAGAATCAATTAAAATCTTTTCCTGATGATAGTTAGCATGTTCATAAAATGCATGAAAGAAATAGTTGTGGCTTTCTGTGTGAGAGAGTGAAAAAGCTCACAGTTGGAATACCTAGAAAATAAGAAACTATTTATCTGCAGTTATGAGCTTGATTCTACAAGGCAAAGATTTATTTTTTTTGTAATTGCATATGACTTTGTTATTGTGATAGACTAATATCAGTTTTTTAATTTTACAAATCCAGTAATTGGTTATTTAAACATATAGATGTGGGTAAATTCCATTGATTTTTGCCACAGCACTTCTTCCTAAATATTTGACAATTTTGTCTGGCTATCATAAACAAAGGAAAGAAAAGTGTGATGGAAGGAATACATCGAGTTGAAGTGAATCAACTTCTGTTTGTTTTCACATATTATGTGGAAGATCTAGAGCGAGAGAAAGGAAACATAGCTGTCCTTTATAACTTTATAACTGTCATGGTTTAACTGACAAGTTTGCTGTGAATATTTTTAGTCTTTTTCCCATTCCTTCTTCCTCTTAATTTTTCTTCCTCAATCTTTCTCATCTGATCTAAGATGCTCCAGTGGTGTGTTCATTTGAGTTTTTATAAATGTTCTTTTCATTGTGGAGAGATGCTCTAATGAAGTTGTGTTTGGCTTTAACTGGATGTAGAACTGACAAAACCTTTTTTACAACAAAAGATTTTACTTGTGAAACTGAAAGGCATTCTTCTTATGTTTCGGCTTTGTTTCATTTTGGCTTTTTTCTTAGAACTTTAGCTAAAGTCTTAAAATAACTGCTAATCATGTCTGGTTGAATACAAACCACTTTTGGATGCTGGTCACCGTTAAGTTACTCCTAAGCATGATCTTTGAAATGAGCCCTTGACTTTCCTGTCTTTTGGATTCACATTTGTGCAGTAAGAGCTTGTGCTGTTTTGAAAATATCTACCCTTATATGGAAATAATCTTTCTTTGTTTCATTTTGACTTCTGAACATGGAAGATATTTAGAATTAGGTCATCATATTAAAAAAAAACTTTAGAATAGTTATTTCCAAAGATGTCTTGTATTTCTGTCCAGTGCTGACCATTAAACAGTTGAACTTAAGCTGTTTTATACATTTTGAAGAATAAGGATTTACATTATAAACTGATTAAATATTTTAAAATCTTAACTGTTATACTAACTTAAATCTAATGTTACTTACACCAGTCTGGATGACGTGAGTAATTAAACATAGGTGTTTTGTCTCAGTTTAGCAGAAACAAAAAGCTGATACTTATATGCAAACTTCCCTTGTGATCTCTGTCCTATTTCTAATACGAAAATGACTGTGTGACAGAAGTTGCATCACAGTTTGCTTGAAGAAGCAACCTGAAGAGAAGTGGTTAAGAAGGGATAGAAAGGGAAGATATTTTCCTATCCGTACAAGCAGAATGGATTGTGCTGAGCTATGTGTAATTGGCAGAACCAGTTGTGTGCAACTGTGCTGGTATGAAACAGGCCTAAGCTGCTTTGGTAGCTGGTGTTGGAGGAAAGTGGTTTGGTTTTGCTTTTTTTTTCCTTGCAGTGAAGGGAGGCATTTTTGTTTGAGCACAAGAAAACGAGAACTTATTTTCTCTCTTCATCAAAATCTTTTCCCTTCACCCTCCTGTTAGAAAGAGCCAATGTGCTGCCTGCTAGTTCTGGGTTGTTTTCAGGACCCTGTGTGTAATAAAATTCTTGCAACTTTCTGAATGTGCTTATGTTCTCAGTTATTCAATTAATACATTAATTTCCCCTTTACATTAAGTCTTTACTGTTTGTTACTTTGGGAACTATACATTTCCTGTTTGGTTTTCTCTTTTTCCAATATATTTAGTACTAAAAAATAAAAGTGCTTTTCAGAAAACCGCAAATACCTTAGAGCTGGACTTCTTGAGGAGATTATGTAATTCCTCATGGTATTTAAGTACCTAGCTTTTAATCCTCACAACTTTTTTTACATATGTGAATCTGCATAAGGTTTTATATCATAAATGAGTTTGTAGCATTTTTTTCCTTGTATGTTGACGGTCCTGGAAATCATCAGGTCGTGTATTGTAACCAAGCCCATATAACATTCTGTACATAAAATTTCCATATGCCTTCATACACAGAGGAATTTCCAAAATCTGTTTAATTCTACACTATTAGGCACAGAATCTTTCTGTATCATTATGTTCATAATAATTATAAAATTATTTAGATGAAAGTGCCATGAGATGTGCAGAGTGTATTTTGGAGATAGTTGTTATAAGTGTATTAGTATATGCATGTGAGGACAAAAGTTTAAAAATTCTTTAGTCTCTGGAGATCATGGATAGTAATTATAAATCTTATTACAGAATGCATCTAAATCCTTTTTCACTTGTAAATCAGAAATCCAGAATGAGATCCAGGTTTAGGCTGTCTGTAGAAGTCTTATAAAATTGGGAAGCTTCTTCAGTCAAAAATCATATGCATTCTATTTTTTTTCCTTTACACTGCTAAGTATAATGATGTAAGTATGAAACTTGATGCTGTTGAAGCGGTATTATTTTTAGAAATGTAGCTGCATGTTTGTTAAAGGAGAGCTGATTTACTTTTTCTCTTTGTTTCAGATATTTTGCCCAAATCTGAAAAACACAGAGATCTAATTGTCACAGCAGAAGTTTCGCCCAGTTTGGATGCAGAATCTGTATGTGCCTGCGTAAAGAGGAAATTACACTGAAAACATTGGTGTTGTACATGAGTAAATAATGGTTGATCATAAAAAGTGATTACTACGTATTTATATTTGTGGGACTGAGCTTCTGCATAACCTCCAGTTTTCCATCAATTAAAATGCACTTTTGCTAATAATTAACATTATTTAGTATCTTCTGTCTGGGGACCTTTAGATGCTTGACTGAGCAAATGTAAGTGAACGAAGAACTTGAGATCTGGAGTAAATTTGTAGTGGGGAGAATTTGCAAATGGTGAGCCGTTAATATGGGGGAAACAGAAGTGTCACTGTGTGGATCTTTTAAAAATAGAATACATGAAGCACTCAAAGATGCATGGTAAGAAATAATCTTTCACTGGCAAGGCATCATTCAATATTCTCTGTTCTTGCAGCCTAATTAGTGTGTTCATTTTCTATACATACATAATTTATGAAAGTTAATTCAAATTAAGATACAGGAGAGCTTATATTATGTCTTAAAACTTTTCACCTTAACATTTCAGAACATAATAATTGCACTAGAACATCTATAGTAATTTCTGCCCACTGATTTTTGCAAAACTGGTTTTTCAGGGCTACTTACTGTTTAAAAAATGGTATGAAAGTAGCTACGTTTTTTTAACTGAAAAAGGTACACAATATATGAATGAAAGTCCTACTTCTAGAACCCAGAGAGCCTACCAACTTCTTTACTTCTAAGAGACTTTGTAGACGTGGATCTTATACTGGCATGTTGAGATGAAAAGGAGGGTGGATAGAGGACATCAGAATGTTCTTAATTTACCCTTTTATCATGAGAAGGTATAAGTTCAAGTCAGGAATTTGATATTGTAGGAGAAGTAAAGTGTTTCTTTAAATAGTTTAAACAAATGGGAACATTTCCTTAAACTGTAGGGAGTGACCTGTTGCAAAATGAAATATTAGCATAAAATAAGATACAAAAGTAGACTGCAAGGTCAAGATGAATTTTGAATTGAATAGAATTGCCTATTGAAATAAAAATTAGCAGGAGTAGCAAGATGCCTGCTGTGATTTACTGTTGAGGTTCAAAATATATTTATATGATAGTGTGTATATAATATATAGGCAGATGGGAAGTCACCTTTCCCTACTGAATAACAGAAGGTATTTCCAGAATTTAAATAAATATGCAGTGGAAAGTAGTGTGCCAAACAAACCAGTTTCAAATATTTGTATATGTGTCTTGGGTTTCTTGTATATACTACATTCATGACCTTTTGATATCCTTTTTGCAGGCAATTTCAAAGAGATGCTTTACATTTTCAGAAGGAACTCAAAATGTATTTTCTGTATTTTAATCTGTTTTGGGCATGATGAGTCCTTTACTGTTAATTCTGTGTTTACCGAGTTGATGGTAGGAAAGTAGTATTGCATTCATTGTGTTCACTCATTCATGTGTAATACTGAATTTCCTCTGTTTTCATCTCTTTCTTCACAGAAAGCCATTGACAGTGAGGTAGAAGCAGAGGCAGTACCATCAGTCACAATAAAGGTACTGTGCCTAACTCAAACAGTAGCATTCAAATAGTGATGGCAAATTTTAACAAACCTGTCACTTTCTGTGTATTTCACTTAAATCATGAAAATGAGTAAAATTTTAAATGCAATATATAATTAACTCTTTTTCTCATTAGTATGACAAGGTGTCATTCTACCAAATCATCTGCTGAAGTCAGAAAATGATTGGAAGTTTATTTTTGATAGGCTTATCAAGAAGCAGACACACAAACATTGTTAGGATGGAATTGTGTCATCTTTGAAGTTAGGAAAATAATTTTTCAAATGGAATAAATGGCTACTCAAAATGTGAAGTTTATCTTCAGCTGCCTTTTTCGTTCTCAATAAACAAAAATAGACTTTCTATTGTAAACAGACTGTCATAGCTTGTGCTAGTGAAAAAATTGCTGGGAAGATCTAATTTGAAAATTCAGATAATTGCAGTTTTCCATGAGGTTGTTGCCGATTCTAAACAAAGTGGGTGTGTGCATGCTCATGCACGTGTGTGCAGGAGTAGTTTCTCCTCAATATTGCCTAAAAAAAATGGTGATTTTTATTTCTGAGTTTGAAGGGATCTTCTAGGAGTATCAGTGGAGCCTTATAATTGAGAACTTTGCAAGTTCTCCCTCTGCGTTGAGTGAAAGGTTCAGAGGGTAACTGGACTATTGATTGAACCAGATTCCCTTACACTGGCTTGGTTTAGCTGTACTTGGTCCAGCATTTCTCTACAATTTTAAATGTTAAAATGATAAATAAGTCTAATAGAACTTGACTCTGAAGTTATTCAGAAGACTATACATTGCTCTTTGCACTCAAAGGAAAGAATTTTTTTGGTTAGCTTTGTTTTTAATCTTTTTGTTTTTTTACATTAGTCACCTAAAAGAAGCAACATTTTATTTTTATTTACGTTAGAACAATTGCTCATGACACTTGCAAGATATTAACATTCTAAGTAACGCTTTAGTGTTAGTTTGTCTTGGGTTAAAATTACAAAGAACATGGGAAATCCCCTCCATGTTTTTGTTCTTTCAAGTTATTGTGTTCCATTATAAGCTGTAAGTAAATAAGAATTGGAAAATATTGGTTTTGAAGTTAAAATCTGAAGTTCTTAAACATTGTTGCTGAGTTGCTCTTTGCGGGTTTTTAATATCTTTTTTGCTGGTTATGTTTGTTTTATGCTATACAGGGATTAATTTGTTGCTTCCTTTAAATACTTCTGTATGTCACTTTATTTAGATAACGATACAGAGCAGAGTGACTGCACAGCAACCAAACCTGGCAGTATGTGTACAAGCTCCATTAGCAGTGACCTGCGACCAGTTCAGCTTTGATGATTTAGGTAAATTATTGTAGTACCGTTACAGCTATTGTATCATATTACTTTTTCTCAGGATGTTTGAAAGGTATAGCCCAGCCTCCATCGAATGCATTTTTGCAGATATGCTGCAGTTAAAGCAATTACAATTTTGCCTTGCCTGCACTCTGCTGCATCTGGATACTGCTTGGTGGAGGAAGACAAAGTAGAAAGGAATGGAGTTGCTACCTTGATTCTGGTATGATGCATGGCAGATGAGGAGAGGCAGGGTGGCAGCTTCATGATGGAGGGCAAAAAAATATCAGTTATTCTGTGGTATTTTTGGGGCATTTTGTTTTACTGGCAATTCTGTGTGTGTAGAAATGGCACTGCTGAGAAAAAAGCAGGGACAGAAAGCAAAAAACAAAAAACCCAATGTTTTCTCAACACATGATGGGAGCAAAGGGCTGATGGCTTTGTAAAATATTTAAATCACAATATAAAAAACTATTTATTTTGATATTCTCTGTGTTCAGTTGCTGAATTGTTTTGTTGGTTATGCTTCAAAATAGTTATAAGTTGGAGAGACTACTTTGCCTTCTACAATCTATGGATTTTAAAAAAACCAACCAAATGTGTCCAGTGATTTGATAAAGGTGAACTGATGGAAACAGCTATCATAATTTAGTAGAGTATTTCCCAAAGTGCTAGAAAACATGTTACTTTTGTTTGGATGCTCTTATTACTTGATTTAAATTTGTGTTGTTTTTAGAGCCAGATTCAGCTGAAACCGTGGTCCTGTCTGTCTTTTTGAAGAGGAATTGTTCTCCATCAGAACTGGAAGGAAATTGTATAGTTTCATATAATACACCAACAGGTAAGCCACTGGAGATTTCAAATTAATTTGCCTTTTTTGAAGTGTTTTTCTTTACATATTTCATATAAATGTGCATTTGAAATACATCGATGGCAGCAGTAATTAAAGAAATAATGTGTATCAGAGTCTGGTCTTCAGTTTTAGTTAATACTTTATGTAGCATCATTAAGTTATATAATTAGTCTTACAGAGGTAAAATCTTGCTTATTGCTTGGGAAGCAGCTGCACAAGCTTTCCTACCCTATCCTATGAATTTGCTTCTTTTCTGCCCTTTAATAGACTGGCTCTTGGAGCGAGAAATTAATTACATCTTTATGACTATTCAGCCCTCTGGGCTGCCAGCAAATGTGACAAGAACTGCTTCTCCACAGAGGAGGAGTTTTGAGTAAGCATTGGGAGTGATTATTCCTTGCTTTGCTTTAACAGTTGAACATATTCATTCTAAACAAACTATCCCAAAGGAATAGAAACCAAGTCGTTCTGTTTCATAATGCCCTAATGACCCTAGTGATAAAATATGTAAGTTTATATATGCTATCCATAACTGAAGACTTATGAGCTTAGTTTTCTACTCAGAGCCTTGGGAATGTGTCAGGCTACTGAGAAACTGTATTTAGGCAGGGCTTCCATGTTAAGTTAAATGCAGCGTAAACAAATTTAAGCTGTCTGTTCTTCATTTCTCGCTGTTTGGCTTTGCTCCTGCGCCTCCTCCCCTGTTATGCTTACACAATGAACAGCTATTTCTCAGCCAGATTTACCAATTTTGTTCACTGTGCAAACACAGAGCTGTGCCAGCACAAAGGGAAGGGTGACACGGATTAGATTGACATGAAAGAAAAGCATGTGGAGTTAGGGCTTCTGTGACGGGTGGTGGTTTGGAGTACCTTATCCTGTGTAGACACTTTTATTTAAGTATTTACTTCACTTCTCACTTGAACCATTGTGTTTTTGATGATAGTTTAGGCTGTGCGATGACTGAATTATTTCTAGACAAAACTGAACTTGTTCTTAACAAATGAATATATTTCTTTCAGGTGGTACTAGTTAAACTTATGCTTTTATTTTAGATATTAGACTGGATTTTGCAAGCCTTTTGATTATAGAAGTAAAGAAATATTGTATCTTAAGAATGTTTGATTGTTTATATGCAATTAAAAAAAATCCCCAGAAGACATGCCATCTAACAGAATTAGGGAAATGTAGAATAAATTTTAAAAACTTACCTTTTATTTAGAGATCTAGATTCTACCATTAAGGATCATAATTAAGAGCTTCCTAAATTTTTGGGTAATTATTTAAATTATTGAGCTGGGCTAATGCTATTCAATTACATACAGATACTAATGTTACTTGTCCAAGGCAATCAAATCCTTAAGTGTAGTATACTAGTAAACTTAAAGTAGTTTGTGACTTCATTTTATCTAAATGGAGACTTTTTCCTCTTGTTTTTTAAGATACCCATATTTGTGGTCAAATCAGTCTTGAGTGCATCTCTGTGGGATTCATAACAGCTGAAAGTTAATGAGTCAGTCAGTTGGATGGGATTGCACTATTGATGAATGCGGTCTCCTGTCTGTTTTTTGGCTAGTATTATGTCTTTATGTATTGTCCACTTAACAAATGTGGCTTAAGTTCTTTTAAACTTATTACATTTTCTTTTTTTCTTATTTGAGTAACATCTTATATATTCTTTTTATTTTCTTTTCTTTTGTCCTGGTGCTGGTTATATGGTAGAGCTCAATCCTGAAGGTGAGTGAATGGAAAAAATGCAAAGTTTGAATCATTTAATGAGTGACAGTGTGTGCTGAATGCAGCAGATTTGGAAGGGAGCTGTTATTTTACCTGTTATTTCTGTAAGTTCTTATTATCCTTGTTTTGAATCTATGAAAGTGTGAATATTTGAGAAAACTGAAAGTAAACAGGACTTAGACATAAGACAATTACTCCTGGGGAAAATGGAAAATAGTAAAGGCATTTCTTGGTGAAATATATTGTACTTTGTCACATATAACATAGGAATTTTGCAAAGTATTAAGTGCTTTGTGCATTGAGATTGGAAATGGAAAACACAATTGTATGTTCCTTCTTTACCATATTTTTAGCTGTTTTTTTCAAGTTTCAGCAAGAACTTGAGATATCTCAAGTGTACCTTTTTTTTTTTGTGCAACGGAAACAGCTATTAAGGGTTTATAACTAATGCTATGCTGTTTGGAGTGAGTAGTTGTGAGGATGATGTCACTTACCATCTCTTCATTCCAATTCCTGTTGGAAACATCTTATTTAAGGCTAAACAGCCGCTTTCTAACTGAGAGCGGCAGCAGTACAAAACCGAGCTGTGACTGTGCTAGATATGATACTTGCAAAAAGGTAAATTAAAAGACAAAAGGAGGACTGGAAAGTTAGCTTACGTATAGATAAACTAAAAAGAGAGAAGGGAAGTTTTGCCATGTAGTTGTGTACATGTGCTGAAAAGATACAATCCTTGTAGGATATATCTTACTAACTTTAAAAATACATTTTAAGTACCAATCAACTCGTATTTTTTTGGGGAAAAAGTTGTTTGTCATCAATTTAGAGATCAACTGAAATGGTATTTTTAATTTTGCAGTTTTCCTCAACAGAATTTATACATATAGATGTATGTATATTTGAGTCCTGTTTTTTCAATACTTACGCTCTTGTGAGCATACTAAATGAAGTAAAAAAGTAGATAGCTATGTTAATGGCTCCCTTCCTTTTCTGGTTTTTGGATATTTCAGGGGACCTTGAGGTACCATACAGGAAATAGATGCTTGAACCATCTCAGTAAAATACTACTCTGGGCAAGAATAGCTATCACCATGTGACAGATTTCTGCTATACAAAGTAATTTGGAAAATTATTAAAAAATAGAGTAAATATATAAATTATATAAAAATTATATAATTTGTGAAAGTAACATTCTAAACATGAAGATTCAGATTTTAAGAAATTTCTGCTCAAGATGAAAACCTAATGGTGAAGAGGATATTGTGGAACAGAGTAAACTTTGTAGAATTATCTGGGACAAAATTTGTTTGGGTTATTGTCAGGTGCACTGGGCTAGTTGAATTCAAGGTCATCAATACCAGCAAAGGCGTATCCTCTGAATATTTAACATCCTAAATTAGAGATCTGAGCTTTGATTTTTTTTTTTTGTCAAGTACATCAATATTATGTTTCAAACATAATGAAGATGAATGCATGAATAATTTGGAAGTGAAATCGTAACTACGATGTGTAGTGCATGTAACTTTTATTACTTTTATCAGGTAAGTGCGTAGTATGCCTTCTAATAGTAGTAACTGATAAGATAATGTTTCAAAATTTCTGTAATGTTTCAGGCTAGAAGAGAATCTGATTTTTTTTTCACTTTTTTTTGTTATTCCATGTTAAAATTGTATATCGTGCAATGTATCACAATTTTAGTCCCCTCCCAAAGCCAGATACTATTTGATTTACTTGTGATTTGACCTTTATCTAAAATATTGAAAAATTATGTTTATGATGAGGCAGACTAAGAGCAGACTATCTAGAAAAAGCTGGTTTGAAACATGAAGAAAACCATCTTGTTTTAAATACAGAAATATTTCAAAATATTTTTGTCTAGTTTTGCCACTAACTTCTTCCTTTTGATAAGCCTCCATATCTAAGTTCAATAGTAAGATGTTTGTGTTATGCTGTCATCAAGGAAAGATTTTAATTTTCCCATCAGATGATGAAGATACAATTGAGTGAATCATTCTGAAAGGTCATGGGTTTATTGTCAAGTATTTTTTCAGGAATTTTCTTTGGAACCCATGGATAACCTAGTTTTGAGGACCTGTCTTTGGCTTTATTCTCATTTTACACTGATTTTGTTTTTTAACAGCAGCTGCAGAATAGTTACTTGGAGGCATTATTAGCCAGCCAAAAGAGCTAATGAATTGTCAACCGGAGAGATGAATCTGAGCCTTCTAGTAACATTTTTCCCCTGAGATGAGTCTTAGAAATAATTTTTCATCAAAAGAGATCTGTGAAGCAGCAGACAAAATAGTCAGTGAAAAGGGTTGCTTGGATGACTGTGAAATGGTTGAACTCTATTTTCATACTAGCCTGCTAAGGTTGCATGACTGGTAACCTCTGTGTAGCTATTAGTTTCATGACTTTTTCTGTCTTCATATGACCTATGACAGTAACTTGCTTTATTCTCCCTAAAAATGTACTTTGTTAAATTCTGATGAGGTAACTGTTGGGGTTAATGTTTGACTTCAATGGGTTATTTGGGAGAGAAGGAGAAATTGTCGCTATGACTTCAATGCTGCTCTCAATAAGATGAATATTGATGCCTATAGTGGTGTCTGCACCCAAACAAAATGACGTTTCCCTAATAGCTGCTTCATTAAAAAGTCCTCCTCAAAAATACCTTAATCTCTGACAGATGATATGAAGGTTCCGTAGATGTTAAGGGTATAAAAGAAAAGGGTATTAAAAAAAGGGTTTAAAAAAACCTGTGTTCTTAAAAAAATTTAGTTTGTGATATTCCTGATGAAAACATACGTGTTTCAATTTTTTGTTCGAAGGATCAGCAGTGACCACACAGCTGTCATTTTTTCCTTCAAATTGTTTGTCTAGAGTGTTAAACAAAATGTTAATCTTCATTGCATGTTAATCAGTATAAATACAGATATGCAGTGGATTTGGCTAATAGCTTTTGCTTTCCCGTTCAGCTCAAAGTGTTCACTTGGAAGGGTAATGAAAAGGTATTCAAAATTAAAGGTATTTTGGCTGGAAAACTTAACAAAAACTTAGAATTTTGCGTAGTTTTTGTTTTAACATAGTCTTCATGTCATTAAGGAATATCTCGTTATGCCTCGTTGGGTGAAGTGTCTTACATTCAGAATGTGGCTTTGAGAGCTGAATCTGTGTTCTTTCATTTTAGGAATACCTCAAGTTGCACAGTGTAACTTCAGGCTGCCTTTGCGGTTAATTTGCTTTCCTGCCCAACCTTCAAAAGCAGGAAATCACAAGCTAACTATTGATACCAATAAACCTCCCATCAGTTTTCTCACCATTTTTCCAGGTAGGTTTTTAAATATGTCTATAGAAGTAAATGCGTTAGGAACTCCAACAGGAGTTCTTTGTCTGTGCGAGGTAATGAGGTAGTTAAAGGTAATGTTAGAATTTTTAAAAATATATTTTGAAAGAAGTGATGGCATAATATTTCAATAATAATCCACCTGTGCTAATATACCTGTCTCTGGTAAAACTGCAGATTTCTTTACATGGTGGGCATGATATAGATCTAATTTTTTGTAATCATTTTACAGGGAATTGCATCGGTGGTGTTGTAATGGGGAAAACATGGGCATTAATTAAAAAAAAAAAAAGATGAACAGGGCAGAGCAAAAGTGGTAAATGTATGTAGGGGGCACAGTTGCTTTGGACGAAGATCCCCGTGGGGTTCTTGATATATCAGTCTGTAGCTGGTCTTATTTAATAATTTCATTAGCCTTCTTGGAATGAAAAGAAGACATGCACTTCGCGATATTTTCTGATGCGCAAACCTGAGCTATGTTTTATATTCAGGAGAATATTAAAATAATATGAAGGAGGAATTGGGTGCCATTTAGGACTGGAAAAAGAAGTATGAAATTGAGTACTTTAAAGTGTAATGTTATAAAAATAATTTCTGCTGTAATTATGTGCTCATAATTTGTAAGACAGAGAGGAGATGGAAGTTACCACCGGAATACTCTGTGGCACAACATGGTACAATCATAAGCAAACAAATGAGAACTGAGGATGCATTAGACCAAATGTTTCCATGCAGGAAACGAATATAATGTTACTATTTGCTGGCACACTGAGTGCTGATTGCTGATATTAAGTAAAAATTAATTAAAACTCAAAAGTGTACAATAAGGCTATGAACAGTATGTAGGGATCTGAAGGGGAGAGTTAAAAGAGTGACTTATTTAGCTGACTAAAACAGGCAAAAAAAGAATACAGTTGCTTTTGATAAATATGACTGTATCATGGATCTAGATGATGGTATTAGCACAAGAAGAAATGAATAAACAGGGCTTATAAAGTGATTGTGAATAAGTTCAGTCTGGCAGTGATTAAGTTTCTGAACTTCAGAGGACTAAGGTTCTGAAACAGTTTTCTAAGAGCTGTGTGGGCCAACAACTTTTGATATGATATTTTTAAGGTGGGGCTGCATCTCCTTTTGAAAAGCTTATTTAGTCCATTTGTCTGAGAGTGGTGGGGTAGGCATGGTACAGGTTTTTTGGTAGCATGATTTTCCTTGCTTTGGGGGTAAGAATAACTTTTCTCTCAGATAGATGTGCTGTGTAATACTTACTTAAAACAGAGAAACCTTTTTTCAAAGGTTTACATTTTTGGGTTTTAATCATAGGCTTCCTTTATGGCTAAGCAATAATGCTTTCAAAATAGAGCCTTATAATTTATTTTTAATCTAGGTGTGCATTGTTGAAAATATAACACAAAATGTAGGCTTCATGTGTTCCTGAAGAAGGTATTAAAATCTTCTGATTGCTGTTCATCCCATTTTCAATGATGGGTGGGGGGGGTAAGAGTAGAGCAGGAGCAGAAGGCATGCTGTTTATGATGTGATCCGTGAAGGGATGCTGGATTCTTGATGTACTCAAAAATTGTATCTCTTCTTCTCCCTGTTTTGCCTTATTTTTAGGTGAAGGTGGAGATCACATGGAATAGTTTTTAAAGTATGATACTCTAAAATTGAGCCTTTTAACCTGATATCATCCACTACATGGAATGAAAAGAAGGGTGGGCATGCATGGACTTCACAGAGTAGCTAGTTTTAGCAAGCTAGATGTAATGCTCTGTGCTGAAAGCTGAAAACAGAGCATGCTTAAACATTTTCATTATAAATTCCGTGTAATTTTTGCACAAATATCTGGATTAAAGGTGATCTTACATCTGGTAAAAGGTGATAGTCTTTGAGCTGTACACTAATTACAGCTCTTTTTAGATGGTACAGACTGAACCTCTGAGAAATGTACATTTTTGTTTCCAGGGTAGGGAAGAACAACAGATTGTGTGGCTCAGCTTCCCCCTGTGAATGAAAGGAAGGTATACCAAATTACCACTGGTGTTCTTTACTTCTGAGCCCTTCTTAGGGCTCAGTCTCATTGAGCTTGCTTTTCCTAAATGGCTCGTGTAAAGTTTGATATGGTCCTGCCTATGGCTTGAAGGTATGTTGAATACCAGTGCTGAATTATAGAAAACTGTATTTAACTTTCTCTTGCAGACTTTATTCATCCGTCTGAGGATGACCAGGCTAATGCTCTGGGATTTCAGTTTTTAACTGGTTCAAAAACAACTCTTCTTGCTTCAAAAACATCACGTAAGTGCTATTTATGTTAATGTAAAAGAGGCCTAATCATCAGTTAATGTATGTACAAAATAAGAATGTGGGTCATACAAAGAAGGATAATCACTTTGTGAGTATTAACACAGGAGTTTCAAAGTGTTAACTGACCATTTGTTATCCTCTCTCAAGTATCTAATTATGTTACTAAGGAAGGCACAACATTTTGTAATAAAACAAAAAAATATAGTACACTACAGTGATAAATCTCTGAAGAAATTGGATTTCATTCCTGTTTTTAGCAATGATTTTGTTAATTAATACTGTAAATATAGTAATAGAAAAAAACATCTTTTCCTCAAAGGTATTAATACCTGTGTTTGGAATTAGACATCTACTGGCATTTTTGAAAGTGATTAAGAAGCAGGTTGCTAACTCTTCATGGGGGTTCGGTAATCCTTAACTTTGATTAGGCATCAGACCCTACTTACTTGCTTCTCTACATCTAAGAAAATACCTGTCTCTGTCTTTAGATGCCTGTATATCTTTGTAAACATAAGATTATGGATGCAGTATCGTTCCTATTATGTTTACAGGATGTATGAACATGCATGTAGATATGCTGTTACCTGGTTTAGTGTCTCTTCTATATGGCAGTTTGTGAATTAGGTAGTCATGTTCCAACCACCTGTGAGTTTGTGCTCTTTAAAAAAGATTGGTTCTCTTCATTTTTGTGGTCTTGCCCTGTATGACAACCCAACTTGCCAAACTCTTGGCGTGTGCATTGGAACCAAATCAGTTCAATTGTCTTTAGCATTTTCTATGCCAGCAGAGCACAAAGTCTTCATTTAATCCAGCAGACTAACAAACTGAAAAGCTAGAATATCTGTTGCGTGTTGCAGAGTTCAAATGGAGCACTGTGTGAATGCTTTATGAAAATTGTTTTGAGTGAGAAATCAGAATCTACTTTGTTGATGTGAAATTATTTTGACACAAAAATAATCTGCCTTACTGTTTCCAAAAATCAGTATTCATGATGGGTTATATAAATACTGGTGGTGTCAGCTGTGAGCTATGAGATAATACCTTTTCTAATGTAAACGAATGTGTTATAAACAAACCATCTGGAGAGTAACTTTCATTGTACCAAGAATCCCTTTACATTTCTATAGTTCAAATCCATATTAGTTTGTGTATGCGTTATTTGCATGCAATTTTATTGTTCGTTTGGTTTTAATAGTTGTTTAAGTAGTGGATCTTAAACAGTTTAAAATAACGAGACATGCTATGATAGTTTCTAAAAACTAAAGAATTTAAAGGATTTATAAATTTTTTTCTGGATTGCAATTTAAATCTTTCATTTGGACTTTGTTTTGCAGAGTTGCTAAGTCTGATGCTGTTTAAAGGACAAATTTGTGTCTGTGTTATGAATGTATTTTAGCTTCTGGTGGGACTATAACTTTTAATTCCCCCACCCCAAACCTTCCAGCTTTTCTTCTCAGGTTTGTTTATTCACTAACTAGGAATGATGCTTGCAGTCTTACTATAAACTTTCCCACACTGCTTTCCTTGTGAAGTTCACTTTACGAAGGAGATTAAAAATATCTATTTCTCTTAGTGTGACTGCTCGTTTCTTGTGTCTGGGAATCCTTACTTTAGACAATAAATGAGTTGTTTGATGCTGCCTCCCATGTTATCAGACTGTTTCCAGCATCCGCTTTATGCATTGGATTGGGTTAGTTACAGAATTTCTTAGGGAGGATTGCTTATTTGAAATGTTAACAAACTAAAACTTATTTAAAAAATAAAATCTGTAAGAGGTCTGATACTCAAGCATAATTCAAAATATTTTTATGAACAGAGATTGTCCATAATACAAAAATGTTTGGTAGAATTTTATGACACTAAAATGGTTGTGCTTGAGTGAACAGATCTTTTATGGAACTAATGAAGGCAGATGAAGTGATGTATTATTTGGGACATCCTTATTCTGCTATGTAATTTAACATTTAGTTTATACTTTTTTAAAGTGCTTATGCAGTATTATCATTGTGGAAATGTTCTTAAAAAAGAAAATTGTGTCTGTGGATAAATAGTAGCTAGAAGTAATGGTGTTTCAGAAAAGCTAAAGTTATTTGTGACTGATCAATCCTTATTCCTGGTTTTCCATGAAAGAAGTTAGTCTTAGACAGCGGAAGAAGACATCTTTTTCCATATCCCTTATCAAATGGACCTCAAGTTCTGAATGGGAAGAGCAGCATGTAGGAATGGAAGTCTCCATCTTCAGTTGGATTTCACTGCAGAAGCTGCAAACTTGAATGACATCTTGTTCTCAATTGTATTAGCTACACCATTTTGAACAGTGTTGCAACTAAAGATCTTCAGCCTGTTGAGAACTGCTGCAAAGCAGCCCAGCCTGCTGTCCATTTTGACAGTTAATACATATGGAAAAGCCTACCTCATGTAGATTATGGTTTTAAAGGTTTTTTGCTAACATTTTTTAAAACTATTTTTTAAATAAAAGTGTAAAGAAGGCTTGACTGCTAATTGTGGCTGGGTTTTTTTCCTGCTGATGTGGTCTTCCTAGCTGAGAAGTGAACTAAGTCTTCTAGACTTTCTTCAGATAACCTACTGGCAGGGCAGCCATTCTTACTGCAGGTTGTGCTTGTTGGACAACCTGCTGTAGTGTTAAAAGCCTGGGTAACCTATGTAACCTCTTGGTGCTCCTCAGTCTCCTGCTTTCCTGTTTGAGAATTTTCTGTAAAAATACTGTAATTTTCTGTAACAGAGCTTATTTTAACAAAAAGCTAACACAAGTTAGTTAACTATTACAAAAGCACAGGATAAGCAGAAGCACAGTTATTTCTTTATTTTTTTCACTATATTCCTGTTTAAAGCATATGTTTAGTATAACTAAAGATTCTCAGTTTTGTACAGTTTCTAAATCTCATTTGTCTTTTTTGAGAGCTGAAAGATCATGTGAAACAAATGACTGCGATGTTCTCTACTCAGGCCATGGTAAAATTAGATTGTGTTTGTATTGACCAACAAACAATGTATGGGAACTAAATATGCATTTTGGAGGAAATTAGTTTTAACCAGTTTTAACCATTAGTGTATTAGATATGCCAATTATAAATGGAATGACTGTTGATTTGGCCTGAAAACATCTGAGCTAATTTCCCTCAAGGAAAAATCACTTAGGCAAAGTATCCATCCAGCTAAGTCCGGCTATTACATTGTGAGTGTTTAAAAAATGGATATTAGGTTGAATGTTATCTTTAGCAGATGGTGTTCTTTTCTTTAACAGGCATGTTTTTAAATAAAACTTGCTTCTTTCCTGTTACACTGTAAACAGAATTTGTCATTCTCTACTTGGTGAAATATGTATCCTGGGAACAGTGCCAGTGGTAATGTCAAACAATCTTGAATTACTAATGTTGAGAAAATTTTAAATAAGTACATTTAAGTTCTAAAGAATTCTGGTTAATTTGATTTACTGTGAACCTTGTTAACATGCGCAAAACAAGAACTATTTTGTATCAAACCCCAGCAACTCTTTTTATTCATAGCTGTCTTTCTATCTATCTTTTTGGATAACGTATTGGTACATGAGTCATGAAAAGAAATAAGGAACAGTTGTTAGAATGAGTTTGTCTGAAAAAAAAAAAAGTTAAAATGCTGCTCTGATTTTTCCACAATGTTTTCCTCTCAACATTTAGTTAGTTCTGATTTCCTGGAAACTGAAGAGAGGATTGTACAAATGTGGGCTAGAATCAACAGAAATAATCTGTCATCCCACTAGCTTGATAAGTGTGATAAATTAAATTAATTTGCTGGGATGAACGTTGTTGGCTAAGAGGATTTGTTTTTCCACTTCAGCTTATATTATTACTTTAATTTCTATACTAAGCCATTTTTAAAAAGCCATAGTGTGTACATGGATAAAAATCACCTTCTACGAATATTAGCTGTATGTAGACTGAAACATAGCACTGTCAAAACTGAATATTGCTCTCTGTGACTAGTTAGAGTAAAACCTTTCCTACTAGAAGATAATCCTAGGAAGTGGAAATGTAATAAAAATTATATTGAGTGTATTCTTTAAGAACTCAACCATTTCTAAAAGACATTGAAGATTTTGGGTGGATTTGAGTTGGTATATTACCACTGTCGTCAGATGCTTAGGATGCTTCTGTGATGGTGCAAGGTGAATTGAGCCAGATTCTGCCTGCAACCCCCAGAAAAGCTCACCAGGGTTGTGTTATGGCAAAGAATTGCAGACAGCCTGCAGTTGTGACTTAATATCATCCAGTAATTCTCTTGTTTCCTTATTATGGTAGTTTTTCAAAGCTTTTTTTTCTTCATGAAGTAAGGAGTTGGGAAGCAATAAATAATTTCATTTTCTGCTACAAAATTGCCTGTTAAAGTTAGGATGAAAAAAGAGACTATTTAGGATTGAGATCAATAAAATACAAGTATTTCTTTAACACTGGTAGACATGTATCTCTTACAAAAATCTCATATAGACTCTGGATGCAGTTAGGAGGTTAAGTTTGTGTGTTATCTAAAGTATGTTGCATAGTAAATGTATGTGGCTTAAGCGTGTGTTTATTAGTCTTGTGTGTGTTCTTGTTTTTGAAGAGCGGTATAGGATCCAGAGTGATCAGTTAGAAGACCTTTGGCTGATAACAAAAGAGCTCACACTTCGACTTGAAGAACATTTCAAGAAGCAAAACTGCAAAGATTTTGCATGTACCTTTTCCGGTTCAATTCCCCTGCAAGAATATTTTGAACTAATTGATCGACATTTTGAGGTACATTGCATACCATGTGAATCATTAATGTTCTAGTTTAAAAATTGTTTGTATGTTAGTACTGTGATTAATCAGGTTATAACTATAGCTTTCACAAGCATTTGGCTTTCAGAAGATAGAAAGTTGCATCTAAGTGCTGGAAAAAATGTCGTCATTTAGTTTTTAACGTGTGGAGTATACCTTGCCTCTAAAACATCCCTTGTGATTAGCAGAGTGCAAGTAGCTAGTGTGCAGTCTGCAAATGATAGAAATATTTGCCCTTCTGCTCGCTTCCTGTACAGAAACCATGGTTTCTTCATTCACTAATATCATGTTAATTGTAAAATTGTGTCTAAAATCTGTCCTTAGTTTTAGGCTCTCTTACTCTTCTGTAATAATGGAGCCATGAGCTTTTTTTTTTATTTTTTTTTTTGCTGCTTCATCCTGGTAATTATATAAAAAGTCCCCTGCCTTTGTAGAAGTAGCATTGGAGGCTCAAGGAAGTTTACTTTTTCCTGTTTGGTTGTGCAGATGACAATGAAAAATCTCCACTAGTTCAGCTAGCTTGTAGAAATAACTAATAAAATAAAATACATGCATTCCTTCTCTCCTCCCCCCCCCTCCCCCCCCCCTTTCCAGTAAAAAAAAAGAGAATAGATATTTGAGAATGTCTGTTAAACTCGTGTAATGAGCAAAAGCAGCAACAAATTTTACAATTATTACCTGCTCTAAAGAGTATCAGATGTTCTGTCAAGGGGATCTCAATGCTCACATCCCTGTTAGTTTCAGCACACGCTTTTTTGGCAGCCTTGGGATAATATTACCTGAGATGTCCTTTTTTTTCCCCCCCTCTTACTTCTAGTAAATCTGCATAGTGCTTCTTTTTCTCTTAGCTTCCCTGAACTGTCTTTCATAATCCTGACAGAATGATACATTTGCTTATTTTTGAATATAACTGTTTTCTAAATTTAGGAAACTTATTTTTTCTGCTTATTTTGGGGCACTTTAATATGGGTTTGTGTCATAATGCTCACATCTGGAAAACTGTGTCTTAACGTTTCTTCTGATAAGTTTTGCTAGTTACACTATGTCAGCTGTACAGAAGAGTTCTGGTTTTTTGAAAGACTCACCTTTATTTAGTGATTTTTCTGTCAGAGGCATGTACTGGAAAATGGTAAGGTGATGAAAAGATAAAATAAGAATTCTTATTATCTGGGCATTTGATTTACAATGTTCAAAGTTTTGTGAACACTTCAAGAAAGCTTGTTGCTCCAGGTGGTACATATATATGTAAAAGGAAAAAAAGGATTTCACTTCAGAAAAAGACAGCCGTTCAAATAGTGCAGAAGTTAGTACTTCCAGTTGTACTTAAAAGAATAACCATTTCCTTTCTACTGCAATGAACATCAAGTCCAATAGACTGTGTGTGTGTCATAAATAGCATACCAAACCAAGAAGTCCTGACATCCTGGTGGTGAAATTTCACTCTTGTTATTAGGCTTCTTGATGAGATATTTAGGCGTTTTCGCAGATTATTGTGGCTCTTGACAGTGAGTTTTGATTTCAGTGGCAAATTATAACTCTTGAAAATGTTATTGAGCTTCATCAAGAATGTAGAGTACGAAACTGATATGAATGACCTTGTCATATTTAAATAATATACACTCTGCCAAAAATTTTACTATCGTACTCCCATTTCATTTGTGGATACATAATATATATGACCCTTCACCTGAATTCTTGAAAACACTTAAATTGCAGCTACGTTTGAATGCTGAAAAATTTCAGGAGCTGTTATCTGAAAGGGCTCTACAGTTCCGAGCTATTGAGCGACGGTTGCTGACACGATTCAAAGACAAAACTCCAGCTCCTCTTCAACATCTGGACACCTTGCTAGAAGGAACATTCAGAGAGGTCAGTGCACTTTGATTATGAGCCTAACCTTTCATTATGTTGTTGGTAAAACTTAGCTTAAGGCACACAAGCTATGCTTTCCTGGTTACATTTACCATTCGAGAGACCAGGAAGCAGTAATTTGTTTAACCTAATATTCACGGTAACTTTCCAGATGATTTGCAATAGTTTTATTTAATCTGTGACCGCAAAATCTTTACTCCTGGGTCACACCAGCTTGGCGGCACATCATTCTTTCCTAACTGATGTTGATAGTGTAAATATTTTATAGTTAATGTGAAAATATTTTATAGTTCGTAGCTTGTGTAAATATTTTATGGTACACTGTAAACTGGTGGAATGGTGTGGCTGGTGGTGTAACTTTCACAACCAAATTGTCTGAGGCTGACCATGTCCTTCCTTATGGGGATTTTATTTTCTAATTATTTCAGAATGCAATAGCTGCAGAAGAACAATGTTTAAAAAAAATTCATTCCTAAACCATCCCCATACTGGAAGTACACAAGGAATAAAACAAATTTTCTTCCTTTTCCTGCCTCATCCCTGCATTGCTTTAGAATAACCCTTGTTTTGTGATGCATCCCCTTTGCTAACAAGTTACTTTATTCATTTTGTGCTTTTCTGTTGGAAGATCTGATTTTACTTTCTAACATGCCTTATTAGAGAACCTGAGTCGCAAATAGATTCCTTGCTGGAACCTTTGTGTGCTGTTGTATATCCCAACAATTAAAAACAAAGGTGTTAAGGAAAAATATTTTTCCTTACTATTTGCTCTAGGAAGACATTTCTCTAAATTGGAGAAAACTGCCTTTCCATGTATGAGTCAGATTTGCCTTCATTTCAGTCTTTACTGTGAATGAGTTAACTGAGAGATGGCTTAAGTTTGAAAGGGGGGTTTTCTGGTTACTTTAAGAAATACTAGGTATTGTTGTGATAGATGGGTGATTCTTTAACACTTTGAAATGACATGACTAAATAAGCCTTAAAGCTCAACAGAACTGAGTCTCTTGAGTCTGTTTTTGCTGTGTAGAACTATTGCCTTGAAACAGTTTTCTTATGCAGTTGAATTGAAAGATGAGTTGTGAGAATATGACAAAAATCAGGTGGTTGAAATAGGTGCATATTGCAGAAGCTTATTTTATAAGGTCCTTCAAACTAAACTTTGAGTGTTTTTCTTAACAATTACTGTTGCAAACTTTTCTAATTAGAATTAGCGAAGTTGAAAGGCAAATGAATAAAAAGATTTCTTTCCAGAGAACAAATGCTTACATTTTTCTGCATTTCTTGTGACTTTGGTTAAGGCAAGCTCACATTTGCTTGGCAGACTTCTTTTGTAATTTTTCTTTTGTTCGTGTTAATCTCCTTGCAATAAAGAAACGTTATTGTTAGTACAAACAAAAGCGTAGTAAAGTAGCAATTACTGTAGAGACCCCACTGCTGCCTATGCTGTTTTGAAAATGCGAGCTGTGGTAGGATTTAATATTGTCTCTTTGCTATGTAGGTGAAATGAAATTGCTCAATGATGCATTCTCTGTATTAGAAAAGACCTTATTTGCTTTAGTTGAGTATCATCTTCTGTCTGTATTTGAACAAGTATATCTAATGCGAATAGTTGATATATTTAAAATATGGTATGTGTGTTTTCAGTCAAGGAATAATGAGGTTGAAAAAATATGAACAGTATAAAGTCTGACTCCAAAAATTTTTAAGTGCGTAGCCTTTTTGACATTGGAATGAATATAATTGTATTTTTGAGAGTACCGCTTTTCAGAAGAATTGATCAAACGAGTTGTCTTTTTTTTTTCTTTTTGGAAAGTTGTCTGTTTTGAGCACCGTGATTGTGTTTAGTAGCTTGCCTAATGCAGAATGCATTCAGCGAAGAATGATGTTCCTTACCCCATAGACTCTGAGCGGAATGACTCTTATTTGCTTCAGTGGAATTTGGATTGAACTCTGAATAAGTGATGTAGAAGTTTTAGGGTTTTTCGTAATAAAATAGATATGATAAATCCCACTATAAAGGACTCTAGCTGTTAGAAAAGAAATTGATTGTTATTCTCTTACCATTGTCTGAGAATCTCATCTCTTCCCTTTATGTTAGATATTTCTATAGTGAGAAATTCAAAATTTGCATTGTTCTGTCCCCTTATTTTTCAGCAAAATAATTGTTGTGTACACAGAAAGGTTTTGTTACTTTTTACGTTGGGTTTTGCAGTCGTAAATGTTTTGGTTTAATAGTTTATTCCAAACCTTTTTGTCTAGAGCGGGAAGGAGATTCCAGTTAGGTGTGTGATTTTATTATTCATTTTAACCCAGAATCTCCAGGACTTGGACTCTATATGAGCTACATTCTTAACAGCATAACTATTATAATTTAGGATTTTTTTTTTTTAATTTGAAGCTGTAATGGTATAACCTCTCCAAATCCACAGGGATATAAAGGTGCATATTGCTTCCCTTATTTCCTTGCTTCAGAACACTTATACAGCAGATATATAACCTACGTGTGAACAGCCTTTTAAATACAAGTCTAATAATGATGAATATTCAGCTCACGCAGTTTCATTGCCTAGGTGTGATACGTACTTACTTTAAAATTATTCTGCCTAGTTTCTTTACCCGCCTGCAAAATGTTATGAATTGCTGACCTGATCTGAGTTTTACAACTGAAGTAGATTGTGAATGTTAATTTTCAGATTTTCAACTTCAAGTAAAATGTTGTGTTTGTGTGATAGGTAGGTAGATGTACAGTGTGTGTTGAGCCTATAGGTTCCAAACCAGAGAAAATTAATCAAGCTGCATTTGATTCTCTGGTAAAAAGCATTTCTATTTATGAGCTAAATTTTTGTATTAGTTCTTGTACTGACAAGGCAGGATGTATTTAGTGCTACAATAGAATTACTAATGGGTTTATTATAAGGAAAATTTAACCTTACTTTTCATCTTCACAATAACAGAGAAACGTATAAGCAGACATCAGCGTGTGCAGTGATAAAAAGCTTGCTTTTGGTTTTATAGTCCTGTTGAATTTTTTCCTCTATAAATTGTCTTTCTGAAGTAATATTATAGGTCTAAATAGATTTGAGTGAGTATTAACAACAGTTAACAAATAGTGACATCAGGTGTTCCATTTTGGAAGGAAAAGCAAAGCTGTTATGTATGTAATAGCCTTGTGTATTAGAAAAAGGAAATGTTGTTCTTATGATGTTTAGGAATGATTTGTAGGAAGGTGCTATGAAAATAATGGAAAAATCAATTTGCAGTAGATGCTATTTGTATGCATAGAAATTAATTCCTCAATCTCTGGTTTAAAAAATTACCAGTGCAATTGGACATGCTACTAGCTCTTGTTCTGAGAAAGGAATTTAATTAGATAAATTTAAAAGCAATTGAGCAGTAGTTGAGATTGCATAGATGTTTTTTTCGTTTAGAAGACTTCAAATATGAAATGAGATTGCAGCAAATTTTATGGTAGCTGTTGTAAACAGCATGTACTTTGTATAATGCTCATCTATTAGAGATATTATTGCTTGGAAGTGTAATTTAATGATCTTTAATGTCTACAATCTGACAATCTTCTGTCATTAAAAAAAAAAAATTGGCTGGCAGTAGCTGCAGGTGCTTGCTCTGGAATTATAATTTTCATGCGTTGACTCCTGACATACAGTATTTGGGTTTCCAGGTACAAGCTGCAATTAACAAGTGTTAAAAATCAGGTGGTTCAATTTCTTATTTCAACCCACATAGATTTTGTCCTAGTGAATTTAGCAGTACTAGCTGTGTCTAGTTGCAAGCTGTGTTTAACCCTGTAGCCGTGTTTAGGAGACTACTGCAGTTACATTCTTTTAGAGGAAGAGGAGTAGGGATGAATTTGAAACATGGGGTGGAGCTCTCCTGGGGCACTGACTGTTGCTTAAACAATTTTAAGTACTTCAAACATGAATCTGAGACAGAATTGAACAGTCCAAGTTTACAAAAAAAATGTAATGGCAAAGCATTCGCTTCTACCTTGCATTGTATTACAATAAAAGGGAACAAAATTAAGACAAATCATGAAGAAGACAGATTTGTCCTATATCTCCACACTTCCATCAGATGCAGTAAGCATTGCTCCCTTCCTATTCTTTGGTACTGGTATTGCACAGTACCTCAGGTACATGCCAGCTGCAAAAACTTAGGACTGACCCACAGTTTCATGCCACAGCACAGGGTTGGTGTTTACGTGTCCTTACATTTGTTCTTTGTTTGTGGATAGCTTTTCTTGCAACTGTTTTGGTCCTTTTGGAGCCGTTCAGTCCTGTGTTATTTTCAGAGTGATGCTGAGTAGCCATACTACATGACGGGATCTATTTTCGTCTTGAAAATTGACATTTAAATAATAAAATCTAAAGTTTTGTAGCATTATTTTTCTCAAAAAAAGAAATAAAAATTTAGAGCAACACCTGGTAAAAGCATGTAGGATCTGACTTGCAGCTTTCTTTAAGTATATTCTAAAATACACACATGAAAAGAACATTCAGCTCATGTTAAAATATTAACTGAATTTTTTTTTTTAGAAAAGTATCCACAAAGAGAAAGCTATGATGCTTTCAAAGTTAAACGTATGGAGAAAAAGCAAATTTTTTGTATCCCTGGACATAATTTAGGAGGCCGTGGGAAGTGCACTAAATATTTATGTTTCTTGAGATTTCAGCAGAATGTGTAATTAATCTGAATTTTGGACAGAAATTAAAGGAACTTAGTTAGAATCTCTTTGAGCACATCTTACTTAACAAGACAATTATGAGGAATTTTCACCCTAATGCTGCTGATTGTGCATGTTATATCTCTCTTTCCTTGTGGCTTGTGATCAAGCAAGAGTGTTGAAACCTTGTCAAGCAGTATTTTAAGTATTAAAATACTGTGTTCTAGTTCTTGTCCATTATGTAGTATTTCACACTATCAGGCAAAATTGGTTTTGGGTGTAAATCATTATCACAATTGAGAAAACTAGTTGATTCTGACTTGTATCGTCTGAGTCATATGATTTCCTCTCTGAAATTTCAGCACTTCAAATGAAAACCAATATTCTGATTAACAATTGACAAATATTTAAATGTAAGTATGCTTTGTCCTTCTTGTCTAAAATATTTGATCCATTTTCAGAACAAATCCTTAGCTGATTTAAACCACCATTATTCCAGAACCAGGTTTATAAGCCATGGGGTTCTGGCCCGGTGTTTAAGGGCTTGCCTTTCTGTGTGGGGACATTGTCATGTATTTGCTTCACCTGTGCTCAACACCAGCTAGATGTGAATGTGATGCCATCTGGATGCTTTGCACCTGTGTCAAAGTTGAAGGAAAAATGTACTAATACACCTTCTTCATAGCACTGCACTAATGTGGTTATGTGACTCCCAGGAGGAGATGGTTCATGGTCTGTCTTTCAGCTGGTGTAGAATAATTCTGCAGTCCAGGTAACTCAAGCTGGTAACAGCTCTTCCAGCTTGTCCAGTTCCTGATACTGAATTTCCCTGCTAATTAAGGTATGTGTATTTAACACTTTATACGTAAATTATAATTAAAGTCTGCGAAGGCATTTTTAAATGTGCATGTGCACATGCATTTTGTTGTTAGCAGGAAAAATACAGCAGTGTGGAAAACAGAGCCACCCTAATTGGAGTGTTCTAACTTATTTTTGTCTCTTTAGCAAGAGATTTGTATCTTGGATTTTTCTGGGTCTGTTATTTCTGGGACTTGGTTGCAGATTATTGTGGTTGAACTGACTTCCCTATAGTCAGTTTTTTTTGTTCTAGGGAGCTGGAGATACTCTAGGTTAGTAATCCGTGGTGGTTTCAGGCTGTTAGAGTAATTTCTTCTGATATTTCTAGAAGGATTTCAGCACAAATGTGAAGCGTATGTTGAAGTCAAATGCCTTTGCCCTCCTTATATGTAGGTAATTTATAGGCAGTAGTACAAAAGGATGTACATTGGTGTTACATGTGCACATGCATATATATGTACATACACATAATTCGTCGTATCTTAATTTTAGTCTTTAGAATTGTCCCTGAATGTCTTTATAGAATTGTATGTCTCAATAACCAGAATTTTATTTCTGTGATAGTAGATACCAGCAGGTCCAGCACCTAATATACTAAAGAAAAAAAGTCTTCCCATTTCTTTCCTTACCTCATGTCCATCTATTGATTTAGGAAGCTCGGCTCTTTATTTCTAATCATAGAATCACAGAATATCTCAAGTTTGAAGGGACCCATAAGGGTCATCGAGTCCAACTCCTTGTTCCCTGCAGGACTACCTAAAACTAAACCATATGACTAAGAGCATTGTCCAGATGGTCCTTGAACTGACAGGCTTTGTGCCATGACCACCTCCCTGGGGAGCCTGTTCCAGTGATTGCCCACCCTTTCAGAGAAGAACCTTTTCCTAATGTCCAGTCTGAACTTCCCCTGATGCAGCTTCATTCCATTTCCTCGTGTCCTGTCTGTAATCTGTTACTTCAGTGTAATACCAAATAAGTATGGATCTTAATTTTTTTTAAATAAACATAGTTTTCTAATATTTTGAAAGCATAAGTACTGTTCTTTCCATTATTTTAACACTTGCAATGTGTGGAGCACTTTGGTGGTGGTTTGATGTCAGTAGCAAATAAAACTCATTATGTTCTATTCACTAAAACAGGTGGAATGTCATTAAAGGTCCATTGACTCTTTCTTCAAGACCCTTAGCTCCTTTTCTTGCTTGTTAATCCGTTGGATAAAAATCTCAAAAGTGATCATTAATGAGTGAGTGTTCTCTCTAGAGTCGCACTTCTGACACCCATGGCCTCAGGAACTCAACATTTTGGGAATGATTCATTACTTGATTAGTGAGGAATTTTACCTTAAAAGCAAAACCATTAGGGTTTATCATGCATGACTCAGAGGCTATATATCACACCCACTCCTCTAATAGTAATTTTTCCCAGATAATATCAGTGAGAACTACACCCATAGTATAAATTAGCTCTTTTTGGCTTGGATAAATGTACTGTTCTTTGGAGGAGTTATATTTAACTTTTATTGTTTTATTGCTGTTTCTGCTAAATGTAGTTTTTTTCATAGCCACTAAAAGTAGCTTATTGGCTACTAGATATAATTAAAATTTTCTATTTTACTGGTGTTCAAATGGTTTTATGTTTCTGTTTCCCTAAGACATATTTAACTTTAACAGTGGAATACTCACAATGTCATCAAAGCCCCTTTTTATTAGAAGATGTATTCCAAAAATATCTGAAAGTAGTTAGCTCTGCTTGGGGAACATATATTAGGATTGCTGGCACAACTCTTCTGTATTTTGGTCTGTGGTAGCAATTACTTAGTCCAGTGTGAGACAGTCTTTACTTCAAGTCAGCCAGTTTGTGGGACAAATAGGTAAAACTGATCATATCTTTAGTAAGGTTTTTTTTGTGGAGGGAGTTAGACCCATGTAAAAGCTGGAAACAATGCAGCCATCGCAAGAGAAAGACATTGGAAGTAAAATGTCTTCATGAGTGTAGACATGGCATGAAGCTGCTCCATTCAAATCACTAAAGGACCAGAGGTGTGATTTTTGCTTAGTATTTTTTTTTCCCCACTCTACCATGAGTGCAGCTCCCACTTTAGAACTGGTGCACCAGTGTGATGTATCAGAGGATTCCCCAAACTTTGATTCAGTCCTCAGGGATACAGGCAGATTGTACTCTCTGGTATATAAAGGCAATGGCGGGAAGCAATTTATGTCACTTCTTGTGACATTTGTTTAATTGGCTAATGCATTTTTGAAGGGGAAGAAAATATTATTCTTTTCTAGGAGTAGATCTTGTATTCGCAGCCTAACATGAGCTTACCAGACTGTGTATGAGGGGTTTCTGTAGGGGCTGAAAGAATCTGTGTGTTTGAGTGAAAATGGAAGCAGCTGGCTACAATTCCACGAAGAAAGGAATACTGATAACTCTTATTTCTTTGAAAGAAATGTCATATCTGACAATCTGAGATATCGGATACCTGTGCTGAAGTTTAAAACGTCAGGCTCTTTCACTGGGAGAAATGTACTCTATAGGCAAGAGAGGAAGTGCTATGCAGTAGTGTAATGAAAACTTGAATAAGAAGAAGGATAGAAAACATTTCCATCCATACAAGGATGGAAAACACTATTGTCTCGTGCTCCCTAGAAAGTTTTCTATATCAGCCCTGTAATTATGCAGTACAAAAGCATTTGAGGCACAGAATCTATACAGCTGGAACAGTGAGCGTACGTGGTGGAAGATAGTGGTTACTTTGCAAGTTTGGATACGTGATCTTTGTGAAATCACTTATTTTAACAGAGTGGTCCAGATGTGACGAATTAAGTGAATATTAAATTATTATCAGTTTTGGTTAGTTCGTACAGTACTAAGAATATTTTTGGTGGCTTCTGATGTAATTTTAGAAGTTTGCTTTTGAGTGGCTACTATACTTGTTTTACCAGTGTGTACATGGGTGCTGTGCCGTCAGGTGGCTGGAATAACGTTGAACCATATCGGTTTCTGGTGTAAGCTCACAATAAGTGATACTGATTTGTTTGATGTAAAATAGATGACAATTTTGCAGTGTGGTTGGATGGCAAGTGTATGTTGGTTTCAAATTCATGCTGAGTAAATATTTCAGAGACTTTGATACTCTGATTCAGTGGCACACTTGGGTTCTTCTTGACTTACGTGTCCATTATACCAGGAGCTAAATAATAAGGGGGATAGCTACGCAAATCATATAATTTAATAGCATTTAATGCCAAACCCTGATTTAAAACAAAACAAAAAAGTCTCCCTCTTCCTTCCCCCCAAAAAAACACTTGGGAAATAAAATATGAGGGACAAAATAAATTGCTCATCTAGTGCTTGCAGATCTTGGTGCGAGTGGAGTATAGAAGTGCTTTTGACTACTGTTGTATCTCTGCTGTAAACCCAGCAACGCCAAGCTATTTGTCTGCTAACTTAGTCTAAAATAATTTTGCATCAGTCTGTACAACTACTCATTTCCGTTATCGTATAGAGAATGACCATCTAAATCACTGCTTTGTTGATCTTGAGTCTTCTTACAGCTGTTAATTTGGTCACTGAGGATGGTTGGCCCAAAATGACTTGTGTAGACCCTGCCCTACAGACCAATGTCAAAGGTGGGGATAGACCTCAGGTCATCAGTCCCCTGCTCTGGCTAGTACATCTAATACTGCTTACGTATTTGTTACACACTCTTGATCAGCTGAGTTAAGATTCTGCTTGGTATTAGTTACCAGAGGCAGTATAGTAGTGGACTACAGATTCCTGAAGGAAAAAAAAATTCAAAAAATAGTATGGACACTTTATTAAAAAAAAAAATCTTTCTTTGTGCGTAGGTTCCTTGCAGTTAGCTTGAAGCTGCTGCTCTAGCCACTACCTCTCTAAGGAAAAATGTAACTTGTGTGGTCATTTTCCCAATTTAGATCTTTTTAATAAAAGGTACGGTTTATGTTGGAGCTAAAATAGTGGTTAAATCTGTAAACTGACAAAAACAAAAGGGAAAAGAACTTTGTTCTCCATTTCTTCTTGCCAGTTGGCATCTCAACAGGTCTATTTTATGTTTCAGTTGTGCTTAACTACCAACTTCCACACACTCGATGTTTCTGCATTATTCTGTTGTGGATAATTTAAACCAGTCTGAAAAGGAAAAGAGTGTTTAATGCAGGAAAAGTTGGTGTAGTGAACTGAAGGGGTCATAAGTCAGGAAGGAAGAAGGAAGAAGAGAGTAATGATGAGTATCGTAACTACAGAGGTGTTATTTTAAGGCTTTTATTAAATAGAATGTTCTGCCCATTCTGCTTGCCTTGAGTTCTTTGACAAAGTTTTGTGGCTGCCAATTTCTTGTTTTAATATTGGCAATTTTTGTGTGGATACGGACTTGGTATTATTTGGACATCTTAAAATTGTTTGCTTGAGTCTGTTGTTGGATTGGATAACCAGGATGCTGAAATGTTGTGGTGGCAGGTTTTGACCGTAACAACTGTAATCCTTGTTTAGCCAAAAAGCCTTTTGGTCAACCTAGAAAGCATTAGGTATGGGTGCTGAAGACTGTATTTGCCAGGGTAAATTCCTGTAACATGGGAAGGAGAAGTGGAGAAAAAGACTTGTCACAGGAACTGGATTTTTTAAAATGGTATTTTTAAAGGAATCATTTCATTTCCCTTTAGGAAATTGGAAAGTATTTGGTACGAATAACATCATTTTTATCTTGTTCGTTGCTTATACTCTTAAAGCCAATCTAGTTAGAAAAAGCAACACCTATTAAAAGCCTTTGAATTCAGAGTCTTTCATGTTACAATGTGTCTATTTACTGCTGTCAGTAGGCTTGTAATATGTTTAGCTTGAAGAGGTTAACAAGCATACCTTGGAGTGTTACTTTTATTTTCTGTTCTGCGACACTTAGCAAAATCCCATTATACAATTGAGTAGTATTATAATGTTAAAATGTTAATTTGTTCTGCATTCCGTTAAAATTGGATTTTTTTTTTCTTGTGCATTGGCCCATGCGTTTTGTATAAAACCTATAATTTAAACACTACACCATAGAAATGCCCTAAATTAGTAACCTTTTGCCTTTGCTACTTTAATTACGTCTCATTATTTAGTACTTAAAGAGCAACCTCTAGCTATTGGTTAAATATTTGCTAGCTAATTAGATTTGTCATGTTAAAGAAAACAGTAGCCCTTGACTCTGTTGTAGTTTGAATGGGGTTTGAGTTTGAGAAAATTCCATGCTTTGCAGGAGAAAAAGTAAACTTTTTTCATTTTTCTTATTTTTTCATTTATTCTTACTGAGCATTTGATTGTGCACTAGCTGGCTGTTACATTCCAACAGGCAATTGAAAGTCTGTGTTAAAATAAGTATTTTCAAAAAGACTGGTGTTTCAATATGTTCTGTCTTCTAGCTATATTCCTTTTAGCTTTTATGAGCATCTGATACACTCAATTTCTTTTCTCTTTTTATTGTGGAAACAAATATGGAGCAGTTTACTTGTTGGCTACTAATAGTTATCTTTCAGATTTTCACCCCCTTTTGGGAAGAATTCTGTGTTGTTGATCAGAGTCACAAGGAATATGATTCATTAAAACATCTGTTGAATAGTCTTTTCTGACAAATGTGAAGATCACTTCTCCTGTTTGTCTTTGGTTGTTTGATTGTATGCAGAAATGGTTGACTTAACAGGTTGACTTCATCTTCAGGATTTTATTCATGTCTACTGGATTGTATTTTTGCTTTTTGTTTTTATTTATCTTTTGCTATTTTTTCCTCTATATAAAAGCAGGTGAACTAATCTAACTAATTGCAATTAGTTAGATTTCCATGGTGTGAAATATATCCTGTTTCATTTCCTCTTCTACTATTTTTTCCTGAGATCCACAGTAGTGGAAGCTTGTCTACACCAGGTTTGTCTATCTGACTTGATTCCTGCCTTAGCAGTACTTAACTACTGTTATCCTTATCTAGTTCTTAATTTGTTGCCTGCACTCCTTGTTTGATTTTGGAAGACCAGTGTCTCCAAAATGTTCCTCACCCATTCTTCCCATATGTTTCTTTGTTACAGGTTACAAATTGCAGACTGGCATGGTTACAGTTTGAAGTATAAATCTCTGTTTATGGTGGGTTTTTTTTTGTGATATCACGCACAGTTTTTGACAAAGGTACCAGAGACAAATGGAGGAGAACACGTTGATACAAGACATCATCTTGATCATGTGTGTTGTCGTCTGTGGGAAACCCATCTATGGAACAGAGAAATATTTGGCCTCTAGTGTATAAATTTGCTCCTATGAAAACCAGTTTTAATTTCTAAAATGTATGTTGTTAGATCTTTTTGAGGGTAGTGGTGGGGGGAGTACCAGCAGTGCATTTACAGAGCGATGGGTTGGCCTGTCCAATTTCAGGCTAAGTATTTCAACCTTTGAAGTAGACAGTTGCTCTGAAAACTTCTTTTAATGTTTTGTTTCCTGTGTCGCTGCTTATACATTCTGTGTCTCTGAGCTCTGAAACCATTACCCACTATTCATGTGAAGGTTTGAGTGATTTGTTGATTGTTGACTGTTTTTATCTTTGGTTTTGAATTCAACAAGGCAATTTGTAAAAACAATGAGTGCTGAAGAGGCCCTGTTGTTTTTTTGAAAAAAAAAAATAAAAAATTCTGTGGAAACCTTTCCCTGAGAAGAGTTTTTGAGATTTATGTGAATTACAAAGCATTAAGAAGAGTCATTCCTTAATTTTCTTTCGGAGCAAAAATGTGAAGATAGAATTTTAGCAGGTATTAGTAAAAATTCAACAGTATGCTTTGTGTTCTGGGACTGGTGCCAACATCTGTATTTGCAGCTCCCGAGACAAGTCTAAGAGTGAAAGCTTTTCCTCATTGCCCTCAGAAGACTACTAGAACAAGCCTGTGACATTTCTGTTCTGTAGCATCTGTGTTGTTTACTTCCCCTTCAATTTTTTTTTTTTTTTTTTTTTTTTAATTTATGGTCACTGCAAAGGAGTTTACTCTCGGGGTGGGGAGTGGAGGAAAGAAGTCATAACCTTTTGTTTTGATCACAGGTGCATTTTTCTAGTAGGAGGTCACATTTAATTTGTATAGCATGTTATATAGGTAATTCTGGAGCAGATCCTCAACCAGAATGAATTAACATGGGAGTTAATAGCTCTGACTGTTAACACAAGCTGAGATCTGTTCTCTAGCCCAGGTAAGTTTCTTCATTCTGAATGAAACAAATGGGACTGTGGATTTTAAAATTTCATAAAATGTCCAGTAAATTGTAGTAATTTTATTGAAGAAATTTAAAGTCTTGTTTCATTTTCTGTGAATGTTATGATAACCTATGTTGTCTCTTAATTTTTTCCTATTTTCATCAGGATTCAAATAGAAGGAGTTAGGTCTCTGTGCATATGTTGCTTTTTTTAAAGTAGTGTGTTTGTCAGGTGAAGGACAGTTGTAATGATGCATGCAAGTCCAGACTCTTCCAATCTGTGTTTCAAGAGGTTTTCAGTGCCCTATTGAGGCACTTAATGTATTCTGAGCAGTAGGGAGCCCTCTTTAATCCTGTTCTATCTAGGATGGTTACAGGTGCTTTATCTTTGAAAATAGGCCAATTTTTTAAGTCAACTAAATATGGATTTAAATGTCTAAATTCTGCTTTTAAATGTACATGTGCTTCAAAAGAGTATGTTTTTACAAGAAATAAGATTCCTGGATTTTTGCCTCTCTCTTTTGCTAACTTTTGAGTTGCATAAGGAACAACGTTGCTTTCAGTTGAAAAAAGGATTGTTCCACCAGAGTGCAGCAAAAGACAAATATTGTAAATATGTTTAGCTTTCTTGTCAAGAGTTGGTAGATTGTAAAAATAGAAGAAATTAGATAAAGAGGTCATAATTCATAAAATAAATACATTATGGGGGAACGATATAAAAAGATTGTGGTTCAGTTAAGTTTTTTTTCTGCAGGTTTTTCCTTATGCAACTGAGACATTGGTAGAATTTACTAGAAAAATAATTGCTAAACAAGTGTTAATATATTGTGAAAAAGTAAAGTCTAAGATCTCTCAAGTGTTCCTGGTAAATAGAAGCATAACTTTGAATTGTAGAATGCTACTGGTTAGTAATTTACTGGAGGCAGGCTGGACTGCAAGCTGGTGGAAGACTTGAGATTAGAATTCAGAATTTTTTTCTTCTTCTCCATACTTAAGCTATTAAATTCTCCCGCCTTCTATAATTTTAGCTACCAATGTTTGGTGGTGTTTTGTTGTTTTTTTTTTTTTCTCCCCTCTGCTTGATTGGTTACAAGTTAGCAAGCCTTATTTTGTTGTTTCACCATACCATGCAAGAATTTTCTTTAGCCTTTTGATGCCATTAAGTAAAGTTCATGTAGTTACCTTGTCCCTCCAAAATCTTAATAGGAGTAGTGTGCAAATGCTGGTTTCTAGATAATATATAAAATTTGAGTCAGTCTTCTAGTTTTAATTTTGGGGAAAATTCCCATTGATACGAAAGGATCCTTGCATGTTGCTTATATGTCTGCATGTCTGAACTTGCTTTAAGATATTTTTTTTCTTCATAGAGCCATAGTTTTACTGGATATTAGCAATATAAAAGAATAGTGAAGAGACTAGCTAGAAGTATAGATTTTTATAGCACTGAAGCCAGTAGTAATTTTCAGAGGATGAAAAGAGGGAAATTAGTCTTAAAACATGTTAATGAGTGTAAGTGCTACATATTTAGCTAAGAAAAAAGTGAATATATGTATATTCAGAGACTGAAAATTAAAATGGATGTGTGAAATATTTCTTAAGAAGTCTCAAAGGAATGCAGTTATCCTTAACCCATCTGTTAAAACTTATATAATTTGAATCAAGCCATACATTTTTCCTAATAGTTCTAGTGTTGTTCCCATGTCAGAGTCTGGATTTAGACCCCTAAGCAGGCTGATGTTTTCTCTGTTTGGGTTGCAGCCTGTTCCCCTGGTCGTCCTGATCCTGGGTTTCAAAATGCTTTGCGCTGCCAAAGTTCAAGTGGGAAATGTTCCCAGATGAGTCCATTCTCAGCTCAGTAATCAACATGAACAGGTCAAATGAGAGACTGAGGATGAGTGAGTCTGGGATCCCCATCCAGTCATTTGTGGGTACTGGAGACCCATCACCCCACAGTGTACCTTCCCATCCTTCAGCGGGTCCCTTTCCCCTCTTGCCACAAGTGGCCCTTCCTTGACACCTTTGCCCAGTAGAAGTCCAGGTGTTGCTTGATGCACCAGTCTCTTCCTCTTTCTCACTGGCCAGATGCAGACAGTTCCCCAGGGCACAGTTAGAGGTAACCTATGGAGAAACTGATGTTGCCATGCTGAAGGGGTGGGGATGTTTGGAGAGAAATCAGAGCAGGCTTGTAGGAGGCTATCCCAGCATTGCAGTCTGCCAACAGTTCCCCAGTTTTCCCATGTTCTCTGCCTCTAGCAGCTGGTGGTAACAGCCTCTGATATATACTGAAGAATTTCCTTCTGCTGTGACCCTGGATCTCTCAGATGGCAATAAAAGAAAGTTTCTGTTTAAGTTGAAAATGCCTGGGACTGGTTCTGATCAGGACCTTTAATGCAGTGTGAAGTAACTTGAAATTCCTGGAAATACCTATAGACTCCAGTTAGGCTCAAGGTGCCTGTTGTATTGGATGCTGTGCAAGCACAGAGTAAAATTGTGGGTGTTTTTGGTGTTTGTGTTTTTTGTGTTTTGTGTTTTTTTTTTTTTTTTTTTTTTTTTTTTTTTTTTTTTTTTCTGATCACCTTGCCGTTTCAATATACCAAGTCCCAACCAAGTTTTGAGTTTGACAAGTCTAACATCCTTGGGTAAGGATGAAGCTCAGAGTGATAAGAACATGGAGGTGTTTAGGAAAGCAGTTACACAATAAGATGATTCTGGGTTCATTTATTGGCTTTTCTAATACTGTTTTTTGTTTAAGTTTTTGGATCTGTCTCAGTCTGTAGTCTGAAGGGAGTTAGTTACTGACCTTTCCCATACTAGAAAATCTTAATAGAGCAAGAATGGTTGAAGCTCATATGGTATTTTTCTTGTCTCAGCTTTGTAAAGACATTATTTACAAGAAGACAAAGGGGAATACATTTAAGAGTCACTAATGAGAAAATGCGATTGTTGGAATGGTGATTATTCTTGTGAAAGTGATGCTTGATTTTGTGGAGTACATTGTTAGTTTTGGTAAACTAAAGAAAAAAGTCAAAAAATACAGGCCACAGGGATCATGAAGAAAAGTTCAACATTCTCTCCGAATAGTGTGGGACGTGTGGTGATGACTAATTTTAGGGCTACCCTACATTATTCCTTATCTTAACATTTCTTTTGTGGTAGCACATTATGCCCACATTCAAGTTGGAACTCTTCTCTGCAGGCAGACTAAACTTAAAATACTGATCGTTGCCTCAAATATTGTACAATCTAATACAGTATTTATTTCTCTGTCCTTTTTTAACATAATGGATACAGTCAGAGGGATTGATTTTTTTTTTTTTAATTTTTTTTTAATTTTCCCTTGCTGTTTGGAAGTTGGAAACAAGGAAAGATAGAAAATAAAGTGCTTAGAATTTAGACAAACAGCATCTCATTGTTTTACAGAAGCACTGCTTTAGTGCTATAAAAACGGATATTTTAAATTGGCACTGACAGCAGTCAGGAGCTGGCCTCTGACTTTGCCTTCTGGCAGGCCTGGCTGTACATCTGCCAGCTGAGTGGGATTTCTGTGTAGGTAGTTTTTAATTTGTCTTTTTAGTTGCCAGTTGCTTCATGAATACTGTGAGGAAGACCACCAGTAGATCTGAACTCACAATTTGAAGAACTTGCAGAGTTTACAGGTGGCTGAGATAGAGGTGTCATTGCAAAGATTTAATAATAAGTGACCCTGAAGATAGTAATAAAAGGCCTTTGGATTGAGGAGAATTAGGGATTATAATTATGCCTTGATAATTCATATTATTCATAATTATGCCTTGATATATCATGATGGGAGTTGGTAGGTTGGTCCTGAAGTTGATAGATGAATAAGTGGCTCTTTGAGAGCCACTTTGTGTAAGCAGTAGAATGAAGGTTTCAAAAATTCAGCAAGTGTGTTGAGATAGTGGCTACAAAAAGCATGCTCATCGTCTGATTTTTTTTGACATGAGGAAAAGACAATCTGGAGTGATAACTTGAACAGAATATGATGTGCCTATGTTTTTTTGATTCAGTGATGATAGAAACTTACTGGACTTTACTGTAGCACATGAACTGCTTGCAGAGAAAGAGGAGAGATTCAGGGCTGTGGAATACAGAGCTGTCTTTGTTATCATGATACCAGACCCTTTTCAGCCTTCATTTGTACTTTTCCAGGCAGTGCAACTAGTAGGGGGTATTTATGATCTGAGTCTGAGTGTTCATGGAGGTTGTGGGGCAGTAGGGAAGGGGATCTGAGCCTTGGACAGATTTGTGAAGCCTAGAAGAGAGTTGGGTGCAGACTATTTTGAAGTATTGTGTAGGAAAGCACTCTACGTCTGTGCTAGTGAGTAAGAAAGATCGATCTTAGCTCAAGGGAGGTACATGTGTGTGAAGGGCTGTTGCTGTTGGGTAAGAAAATAAGTGTTTAGGAAGACTGGGAGCTGGAGGAATGTAGTAGAGGTTGTACTTGGAAGAAAAGATGGGTAAGATGACTGATGACACTGAAGAGAGGAAGAGAATCTGTATCTCAGACAAAATGAGAGAAATTATCTTTAAACATACTACTTTGACTTAATTTTAAATCCAAATAATCATTTTATAGAGGCCTAGAGATGATTTAAAACAGGAGTGGGCGTTTAGATTTTGTGTGTCCTGATTGGGAGGGGAAAGGAGGGTGGAGGTGAAGAAAACCTAGAAAGTACAGAAGCTAGTCATGCTTTAAAGCAATGATAAATATTTGGTAAAGATAAAGCAATGTTTATGCTGCTTTTACACTTTTGTCACAGTTGATTCTTTTCATGTAGTAAAGATAATAAATGAATAATCATAAAATATTTGTGTTTGAAAGTTCTTCCTTGGTTTTCATGAAGAGTATTTATTTTCCATCAGTCCATTACAGTGTAACATTGATTGGTGCATGTAATGTATTATTCATACTGTTCTAGTTTCATCCCATTAGCAATGCCAACATTATGCTGAATTCTGCAGTGGTAATCTTGTGTGAAGTCTTTGTACAGTGACTTGTGCTGTGGTTCAGATCCTGTTTCACATTTAGTGACAAGACAGTGAACAACAGCACCTTATTGATACTACTCAGACTTGTCCCCACTTCCTCCCCCCAGTGCAGGGAGAATTGTAAATGTACTGTAGACCTATAAACCAGGTTGTGAAAGGTAGAATGTGAATCAGAACTGGTTTATTTTTAGTTCTTGTACTATATTCTTGTTTTCCTGATTGCTCATGTCTTTAGAACAGGCAAATAACTAAAACCATCACATCACAAAAATAACAAGAACAGAATTAAAAACAGCCTTCAGATAAAATAGTCTGGCATTTTGGTCCACGTGTATGATCCTATGGGTATACTTTTGATCATGTAAATTGTTGTCTGTAGAACTCATTTAAATATGCGCTAAAGCCAACTACATGGCATGGTTAAGATTGCTAAAGGTCAGCCTAATGCTAGTACAAAAAAAGAACTTTTTCATTTGAATCTTTAACATTTGCTTGTTAAACATTTAGTAAACTTTTTTCGTGTGCAAAAGGCCTAGCCCAATGTCAATCAAGTTCAATGATAAATCTGTTCACTGTCTGGATGATTTGGGCCAGGCCTGGTTAGGTGAATACTCAAGGTTTTAATTTTTTCTCTGGGGAAAAAAAAAAAAATTACTTCTCCATTCACTGTGCTGAGAATCGAGGCCATAAAAATTGAAATCTCCAGACAGATGAATGAAGATTAATTTTAAAAATGTCTTAGTTCCTTAATACTTAGGATGTGGAATTACAAAGAAAGAAAATTGAAAGTTTGCTGAATGTTTTTTTTCAAATGTTTTCATTTTTTTAAAACAGCTGTGTAAACAATGAAACTATCTCTTCCTGGCATGAATGCTAAAAAAAAATAAAAAATCTCATGCTTTAAGGTGGATATGTCATGAAGGAGAAATGGCTGGTATCTGTGAAAGTGTATTTATTTGGATTTTTATCTTTGGAGACAGAGACAGCCTGAGCGAAATTGGGAGGCCTGAGAAATATGAAGCCCCAAGACTGACCAAACTGACTCCCACAGTTCTGACAAAATGAGATGAGAGGTGGCAAAAAGTCTTAAGATTTTAAGGGATAAATAAGGTAGAATGAGGGAGACAGCTTGAGGTACAAAACTAATAGATTCAGTAGTCAAGGAAGAGTATACCAAAGGAATAGAACACAAAAGTTTGAAACAATGATGGTGAGGGAGGGTGATTATTTTTGGTTTTAAGTGTGTGCTTATTCTAAGAGTCATGGTTGTATATTGGGGTTAGGGAAAAGATTTGCTCAGCCTTTTGGAGAATAAGGAGGCTGGCATTCTTTAACAGGCTCTGGATGTTCTGAAAGGTCCTTGTCTGAGTAAGTTACTATTTGCAATGAGTCCTTGTATATTCAGATTTTCTTTGGTTTTTCATTATTTTTACGGAATAGTCTTTGATTCCTTGCCTAGCATGTTTATGTCAGTTTTTCAGAAACATATTTGTGCGTTGTAGACTGCTTAAAATATTTCATCTTCATTAATTACAGCATGCACATACATAATGTCGACAGTTATACCAATTTATTTTTAAAGAATTGATCAAAATTCTAGTTAAAACAGTATAGGGTGAACCTCTTTGCTTGCAAAAGCTAGAGGCTTTATCCAAATGATCAAAAAATCAGTGAAACCCCTCCCTAGTGTGTTTCCTCCCCCCTTTACCTGATGATATCCAGCATATGGGGGGGGAAAAAGATTTTTACAGTATCTTGTGTGCTATTTGACCTTCATAAGAGTAGTTACATCTGAGTGCATTCCAGTGAATAGGACAGTTATGGGGAAAGAATTTAGTCTGGCCAGGGTAGGATATGCCATAGCCAAACAGCTCAGTGGATTATAAGGTATTTCTTCTCACTGGCTTGCAGTTTGCATTCTTCATTCTTTATTTTCTGGCTTAAATTTTGCATTCCCTACTTCATTTGGGTCCAACTTTGACTGGAGGGTCCCATCCCGGGGTCTTTTAATCCTTAACAGGAATTAAGGAGGGTTGGGATCTGGTATCACACTTGTAAGGCAGTGCTTTAACCCCTGTGTGAAGGTCCTGTGTAAGGATGTGCAGCTTCCATTAGACGCCTTCCTGGATTTGGCTTTCTGAGTCTTTAGGGGGTATCAGCAGCTACTGCAGAGCCCCAAGCTACCGTGGGCTTACCAGCTGCACTGTGAGAAGCCAGCACATAGCATAGGCATGAAATGTTTCACCCTAGAAGCTGCTGGTCAATTCTTATCCAAGTAAGAAAAACTCTCAGACTCTGTAAGGTGTCATTCACGATGCTGTTTATTGGAGCTCACACTGTGAGAAGCATAGATAATCTTATGTCCCTTTAGATGCTGGGAACCCCAGGCGGTGTAGCATCAAAGGCACCTCCAACCCACGTGCAGTGTGCTGGGCAAACACCACCTGTAGAAGAGATTCTCCCTTTTGGTCATTCAAGCTATCAATGGATTTTCTAGGAAAACAAGGAAACAACTCTCTATTGTTTCTACAGTCAAAAAGGAACAATGGTCTCAGGAGATCTTGATGCACTTCTTGCCATGTTAGTGGTGTAACTGCTGGTATGGAGAGGGAGCTGCCTAGTGTCCTCTATGACCATGCGTTGGTTGCATGTGTCCTGTGACCAAAGGATTTGTGCAGCACAACCCAGGCCTGAAGGCCACGCTGGGCTTGTAGCAAGCTGTTGTGTGGATCACAGACACCTCGGTGTTACAAGGTCTTTGGTCAGGGTTGATACAGATGTAAAACTGAAATGAAATACAGTAAATGAGGTGTTTTTTAGCTACTACTCAACTCAATGAAAATCGGTGTTTAGTTTTTAAAGTAATTTTATATAATTAGTATATGCATCACAACAGTGTTATGCTAGATATAAATTACTTAAAAATATGGCAGGTGATAAAATATTCATTATTCCCAGCTTCAGGAAGGTAAACGCCTATTAGTGTAACACAAACTAATGGCATACAAACCTTAACAATATGCTTTTTGGAAATACCAAATAAGAACAAGAGAATTTGCCAACTACTGTAGAATTCTGGGTTCGTTCTGTAAACATATTCTCTTTTATTTCAAGTTTAATACACTTGGGACCAGACTTTCCTTGCTTACTTCAAACTGATAATTTAACACAGCAGTTGAAAACAAATCATGAGGTCCAGCAGGCAGTCTCTGTCCCTTAGGTGTTTAGGATTTGTATATCACATGTAATTAGTTGCATTGTGGGCACTGTGATCCGGTGACAGTACTATCAGGTCTGGTACTGGAAGATCTGAGTGTCTTTTCAGCTTTACTAGGACAGCTTTTACCATTTTAAGGTGCTACATTTTAGTGTGAAATGGTACTCACACATCTGCACTAAAAATGCAATGTGAGCAGTAAATGCTATTTGCAAATTATAGTGCAATAAGAGGACTTATTTCTCAAGATGTTGAGTCTCAATCTTTCTTTAATCATACTGAGTAAAATGAAGAATTTTTGTCATCTTAGGAAATTCTTTCTCCATCTACCTTTCATTCTCTTTTCAGTTTTTCAACTATGTATTCTTATTAAACCATTGTTTTTGTATAAATTTTGCAAACTGTGCTCCATATTAATGTTTGAAATATTCTTTTAAAGTGCCTTTTTATTGCTCTTAAATTGTTGAAGTTGATAATCCTCTTTGAGATCTTTGTCCAGATATTTCATTTTGCAGTTGCTCTTGAAAAAAAAACCCCAAAACAACAAATCAACCATCTCACTAATAGTTATAAAAAGGTGGGAAAAAAATAGCAATAGGAACAAATATTGTTTTGGCATCAAAATTTTGCTGTGTATTTCAGTATGTTTCAACAATCGTATTTCTACTGGGTTGGCTTGCTAAACACCTACATATCTAGATGTTCAGGAGCCACTTCTTCCTTGCATCCTGAATGTCTGCTGCAGATATGTCTCATTCCTTTTTCTGGCTCTTACTTTTTCTGCTTTCTTTTCTGCACATTTAACTAGCCTTTTGTGTTTGTTGTATTTTCCCTACGCCTATAGCACTATTCATTATTCTGGCGTTCCTGATGTCTCTTCCCTGGAGCTAACTGGCTTTTTTTGACAAAGTATTTTTTCATTGGAAAATGCAGAGTAAGTAAAATTGTCCTGTGAACTAGTGTTAGCCAGATTCTAGATTTTCAGAATTATTTGTAGTTGTCAGAAGGTTCTATTCAGACATTCTGTATAGGGAGCATATGTAAAGATTTCTTGTTCATGTTGAAATTTAAATGATTTGTATTTCCTAAGACTAAAGGAGAAAATTGGAAAGGTAACATTTTGAAATTAAACTAAATGAAGGTTTCACTTGAATTATTATTTTCCACTCTTTATATTTTTATGCTTTAAATGAATTTGTGTTGTCCATATTGAGAGCATGACCATTTCAAAACCCAAACCCCACAAAATTAAATGGCTCAAAAATGAAATAGTTTTGAAAAGTCTACTGGAATATTTTAATACTGTGTGTTTTCACTGAGATTTTCAATTGCCAAATATTCTGCAGAATGAAAATGTTAAAATCTGTATTTCTCTATTAATTATATTTTTCAAGCTTTAATGTAGGTATGTTTTTATATTCATTAGAGATACAGAAACCGTGTAACAATTTCTTGCATTAGAAAGAAGTCTGAATCCTTGTTCCCAGTCCACCATTCTCAACATAGTATTCCCTTCCCAGCTAAATTCTAAAGGGGATCCAGATGTTTATTTAAATATTCATAACACAACTGTAGTTCGAACTGGGAGGATCATAGATACCTGTGTTCATTTCACACTACATTCATCTTGTAGTTAAAAATGTTGTATTCATTGCAGTGCTAGCAGATGAGCTCTTTGACAGGAAAATGCATTTTTTTCCCCCCCTCTACAAGTAAGGCTTTATGGAAAGGAGGCAGTAGAGCTGTCCTAGAAAGTATAATGTATTGAGTATTGACCTCAGCTCCACAGAAGAAGCTTTGTGTACTGTATTTAAATATTGTATTCTCAAAGAATTCTGAATTTATTTGCACTTGCCTTAGCGCTGCACATATCTGGGAAGGGCATAAAACACCTTAAGGACCCAGTTGCAGCTTTGCAATTAAGGTGGAGCTGAATTATACATTTAAAATGGGGATTTCTTTTCATGGTTTGTGGAGAAGAGAGAGTTTACCATCTTGGCTGACAATCAGTGAAGCGAAGAGAACAAAAACAGAGGCCTGCCAAATCTTTATTAATTTGCAAACCATCTGAAAAAGACTATTTGGCAACATTTGCTGACAAACTTTCCTAAGAATTATGTACAAAATCTTAAATTTTAAACAGATATAACATGATAAAAGTGATGAAATCCCAATCTGTATTAAATGTTTGTATCAGGCCTGCTTTATCCCTTCAGATGTTTGTCCATGAGAGTGTAAATGGTTAAGGAGATAAAGTGGTGTGTTGAACATACATTAATTCTGGAGTACAAGGGAATGTGTGCAGTGAAAGGAAATTTATGCAGGGGAGCGTGAAAGCCACCAGGCAGGGTATTGGTGGTATGTGTATAGAAAGTCATGGGAAGATGCAAGCAGCAGTGGGAATCTGTAAGGTGAAAGGGAGAATGTGCTTTCAAGCTATTTTGAGGAAATAAAGTATCTGTAAACCTTTCCAAACTGGTACCGCATGCTTCTGCTTTTCTTCTTATTACTGAAAATGAGTCAAAGCCCCAGTGAATCTGGCCTTAAAAGCTTTAAAGGAAAAGCAAAAGTAGGGAAATATGATTGATAACAGTAAAATATAGAATAACTTAGTCAGCAAAAATTATGTAGATTTTTCTATCAGATTGCTAAAGTCCTGACACCACTCTATTCTTCATATATTTAAAGGTGTACTCCTATACATTTCATAGATTTTAGTAAATTACATATTTAAGAATCTAAAAAGGGAATTTTTAGCAAGTGAGAGCAGGAGCATTAGATGACAGTAACAAGCAGAGTGAGCGTGGTTCTTGTGGGAATGTTGAAACATCTTCCACAGAAGATCAGGTACAAACGATGCTTTTTTTTCAGATTTTTTTATTCCATCCTCACTCATGCAGTCCTTTTCCAATATGGTATCTATCTAGGTATTTCTGTTAGCAGTTGTGACTTTTCCATCCAGATTCAGATGACGGTGAATGATGATAAAACATATTTGCACTCCCAGCTCATAGCAGTGGCTTTTTAAAAACACTGTAATAATGCATTTTAGGAGTATAAGTTACTTTCTTTGTGTCCAACTATTTGGAAGACCAGTAATTAATTCTTGTAGGCCAGCAGTATGTACCATTATTTTCTGAAAGAGCTAGACAGATATTTGAAAGTACTGTTTTTTCATTCCTTTCAAACTACTGGCAAGATATTTGAATGTACGTGGTGTTTACTTGTTTGAATTTACCAGAGTGAACAATACGTGTAGGAAGATGGAACTGTGAGGGCAGAGAAATGAATGCTTTAAATGCCATGTCAGGAACAGGATTCATGGGCATGAAAGAAATTTGGTCCCATGAGGTTACCCCAGCTGAGAACTTGCCCTTGGGACTAAGCACACCCAGCAGGCTGTGCAGCTCAGCAGCTGCAGGGCTGCGTTTTGTAGGATGTGAAGCTTACTTTCTTGTTTCCTGCAGTGAACAATGATAATGGGAAGTATTGGTCAGTAGGGATAAATATTAAATCAGTCTTTGGGCCTCCTGCCATGTTTTCTGATGCTCAGGCCATCTTATATATAAACCCAGGAGAGTTGAGTAATTATTAGAAGAAAGTGTAATTAATTTATAGAGTTCTAGTTATTTTGCTGAGTACTGTCATTGGAGGTACAATGAAGCCTTTAAGTAATGTCCAGTCACTGTATAAAGCTGTCTTGTGGCTGCTAAAGTTTCACATTATACTGAAGTTGGATATAAACACTCCTTTTATAACTAACATGTCACTGAAGTCCGCAGATGTCTTGGCTCTGAAAGCACATTTGTGAAACGAGTGCAGGACTGGAGTTACGCCAGGATTGAGTCGGTAGTTTGAGGAGGAGTCCTAATACCTCTCAGGATGGGAGGTCAGCTGAAGAAGTGGGCCTCCCTTGTTCTGGCAGCAGAATACTAGTCCTGAGAGAGTGTGCTCTATGCATATTAGTTGCATTATGCTACAGTTCACTTCTGAATAATGTGTATTGTAACACTGCTTTGGCCCTTGCTGAAAGGGCTGGTTCTGTTTAGTGTAGGTTAAATAGGAAAATTAGAAAAAACATCAGGGAAGTTGTATTAATTTTTTACCTAATTTCACAACAATTTTGTGAAAGTGCATAGGAAATACATGGATTCGCCGTGCTTATCTTATATAGCTGATATGTAGATGTATATTTATATAGTATGTAATATGTTATAGTGTGTGCAAATATATATTTGTGTGTGTAAATTCACATGTATGTAAAACACAGAGGTTATAAAGATAACTGTAGAATACCTCTAGCAGCATAAATTCAGTTTGATTTCTAGAATGTTTCAGATGTTTTACATGTGAATGAAGTGTTTGTAATAAAACAGCCATGTCTCCATGGCCGGATGGAGATGGGGCTGTACGTCATCAAAATTGGATATTATATTTTCTTTTGTTTAGACCTAATATGTTATATAATTTGGCAGAAATGTGGTGAAAGAGAGTTATTTTTTGGATAATTTACACTGTAGTTTTGATCTGTCATTTGAGACTAAGGTGTGAAATTTTATTCTAGTTATTTAGTGCATGAGGACTTGATGGCAGAGAGTTGAGCCCAGAGCTGAAGCACTTGTTTTTCAACACTGAGCCACTTTCTTCCTCAAGTAACAATGATGAGATGTGACCTAAAATGAAGATGGCAATCATATATATTTTACATTTCAACATCACATCTGTTGGGCAAGATCCTTGGCTCTGCAACAATACTGTCTCAGTATCAGAAATGATCCTATGAGAATTCTGCTTTTGATAGGATGTCTACAAGTTTATTACAGGTAGATACATATTAATTTTGGCCATTACTGCAATTCTGAAATCGTGAAGTTCTGTGCCTAAGCTTACTGGGTTAGCACAGTGCTAAAAACACCTCCGTTAAATTTCTGGGGTAGAGCTGGCTTGCGCCTGACTGACCTGTTCATGTAGTGGCTAGAGAATCTAGTGCCATCTGTACTTACCTTCTTGGGTTTGTTTTTTTTCAGTCCTTCTAGGAAGATAAAGACATACCAGTTACTCATGAGATCCCTGTATAGGTGATAGTAGTACTAGCTGGACAGTTCCTGTGACTACAGATAACGATGTATAGGTGGCTCAGTTCACTTCTGCTGCAAGACAGCATAATGCACCAATTGTACAAAGTTCAGCCACAGTGGAGAACAGGTCTCCTTATTTCTTTTGCATTATTCCAAGATATTAGTGCTATCTTTCAAAATTATAATGTAGTAAGTTACTTACAGAATTCTTATGTTCAAATATACAGATCTTGTATAATTATATACTCAAGATTATAGATGATCATACTTAAGTTTATAGATGATGTGTGAAATTATTTTTAGGGAAATATTTTTTTGCAGAAGAAGTTATTGATGGCTTTTTTGATCACAGAATCACAGAATCACAGAATGTTAGGGATTGGAAGGGACCTCGAAAGATCATCTAGTCCAATCCCCCTGCCGGAGCAGGAACACCTAGATCAGATCGCAAGTTCTATGAAAAAAATGATTAAGATATTTGTGCTAGTTACTAGCAAAGAGTAGGATAAAATTTTTTGGTTTAAACTCGTTTTGTGCCATCATAGAATCATAGAACGGTTTGGGTTGGAAGGGACCTTTAAAGATCAACAAGTTCCAACCCCCTGCCATGGGCAGGACACCTCCCACTAGCCCAGGTTGCTCAAAGCCTCATCCAGCCTGGCCTTGAACCCCTCCAGGGATGGGGCATCCACATCTCACGACCCCTCACAGGAGAAAATTTCTTCCTAATGTCCAGGATGTGGTCCACTACAACTAAACCAGTGTGTATTTATAATGTTCCATCAGTTTTTATAAGTGTTATTTCTAACCACTGTTGTCTCTCAGCACAATCAAAAGAAGAGGTGATTGATGACAAAAATAAAAATGAGAATAATGAATGTCCAATGGTGAATAATTTTTTTTATAGTAAAAGTACCAGTCTTTACATTTTCAGATATACATACTCTACTTTAGGTTCCTACACCTTATCTAGTGTATCTAGATACCTAAAATAACAATGAAGTTTCAGCTGTTTAGAGTATTAGTATCCTCCAAAATTATTGGGAGAGATTCTGTGCATTTGAACCTCGATCTAGGGTATTTAAGTAGCCTACATATTACTGATTTAGTTTTCTGGTTTAGCACGTGACATTTAATGATGTTGTTCAAAGGAATAGATACATTGTCATTTTACTTTTTAATTATTTCTTAGAGTTGGTTAAAAATTTTCAGCAGAACCTACAAAATATAAATCTTTGCCAAAAATTTGCATACTTGAATTTGGCAAAAATGCTGTTGGTGACAAAAGGCTTTTTTTAGTTCTTTTCAGAGTAGAGTGTTTTCTCTACTGTGTGCTGACATGTTTGTTTATCCTTTGGTATTTAAAAAAGATTCCTCTATAAATTTGTACGACATCATCAATGAATAAATGAGAAGTGCTGGACACTTTGAGTTAATAACTTGCCTCATAGAATCATTTGAAGATTTCAAGGGTGTGTTTGCATTAGCTGAGCTAGTGGCACCTTTTCTTTAGATGAAAAATCTGAAAGCTGTTTCTGTCTCTTTCCCTGTTTTCAGGCACCGTTTTAAACACCTTAGATAAGTAAGTAGTCAACCTGAAGGTTGCAATTAATTGTCCAGAACATGGGAATGGAATGCTGGTCTGGCATAACCCAAATGAGTTGCACTGAATTTGGCATGGAGCATAAAAGAAGGTGAAGTCACTTTTAATGATATGTCCCAATTCGTCAACAGGTGTTTGCCCAAGGGGAGCACACCAGAGTTACTTTGCAAGCATTATGGCAGAGTGATTCACTGAAATATGAGAACATTTCTAACCCTTCCCTCCCCCAAAAAATATTCTGTCAATCCTTTTAGCAATTCATGTTCAGTGAGGTATTGCTCGCAGCAGTGAAAGAGATTGGATTCCAGAAATTGTGGCACTCTCTTTACCTATTAACCCATCTAATGAATGGTGTGTTAAAATTTGATTGGCAGCTTCTTTTCCTATCTTAATTAAATTGTTCCTTCACCACACTGTCTTTGAAGGATAGAGCCTTTGTTAAAGATGTCAAGTTAGTCTTTTATTGTTTGTTTCCATGGGGAGCCAGAGCTTGTTGACAAGTTAAGATAAAGATGCAGAATCAAGAATATAATTGTTAAAATACTCATTAAAAAGATCTTAATAGTAGTAACTAGGACAAAGAGCAAAGAGGAAAATGTGGTCAGTGACATTATGTTCTTGTCCACTTGAGGTGCAGAGAGCTTGTAACATTTCTACTAAATAAAATTCTTTAGCTAAGTTAAAGATAAAAAAATGTAGTAAAGTTTGTTCTGAAAGTGTGAAGACAGCTAAATGCATGGAGAAAATAATTCAGTCAGAAAGTATTCTCTTTCTTTGGTGTTACAGGGGCAAGCCTTGCTTAATTTCCATTGAAAGGAAAATGTCATAAACGCTTTAGAAAAATAGTATAGATTTTAAGGGGAGAAAATATGTATTGATGGGGAAAACAGTTGATAAGAGTCTGTGTATTAAAATATTTGGTTTTAAAGTAAGTGGGGATTAGAAGCAGATTATTTTAAGGTCGCCAATTGTGAGCTATTAGACTAATCTCCTGCAATTTGCATTTTAATATGCACAAGTAGGAATTGCTTTCTTGAACAATTTCAAGGCTTTATTTGCATGTACATTTGACTTCAAAGGGCAAAGTACACAATGTACTGTTTGAAGTTTACTGACATTTCTCACATGGACATATTCCTGTTTCTCAGAACCAGGTGGCCATAAAAAGTTTGTCAGTTTAATGAGACAGTTTTCGCTGATTTAAAGACATAGAAACCCAATTAGAAACAATGAAGCTCATCTAATCCTGTTAGAAATTTATTTGCCATTCACATTAATGTCATGGGCCTGGAGGACCATTGCTTGTAAAATTCGCCTTTATGGTCACAACTTTTACTAAGGAGTTGTACAGATTCTTGCCTATTTGCAAAAAAATTATTTTCTGCACACTTAATCTGATGAAGAGTTGTACTTTTGTGCTTTATACTTTGGATATGTTTAATATTTGCATTTTAAATAAACTCATTCTTTGTTTCCCACCATGTTTTAATTAATCTTGTATGTAAAATTTTTGGTAAGGAGCTTATAACACTTATGGAAATGACATAATAAAACTGCCCCTAAGTAATATAGTATATGATAATTAGGTGCACGTAACCAAAATCAAAGTATACCTTTCATTAACAGAAGACCCTTATCTAAAATTCATAAAATGTAATAAACCAGAGTAAAAATTAGCCAACTTAATGATTCAAATTAAAGACTCTTCAACTAATGCATTATAAAGCAATTGCAAATTGAGTTAGAATGATAAAAAGTTTAGGCTTCAGTGATCCTAGCAGTGACATGAAAAAAATGGTGGGAATTCACTGCTCTTGATTTTTCTGTTAGTTCTTGAACTAAAGCAATATTTTACAGAAGAAGATTAAAGAGCCCAATTTATCTTTAAATTGGGCATTTCTACACGACAATAATTTCATGGGCTGCCAAGCAGTCAGAGTAAGGTTGGGAAGAAAATGGTGAAGTTGTTACAAAAACATGCTTTTCTGCTGCCCACAGAGTACATGGCACCATGGGTTAATGTATTAGCCTTTGAATTATGGGGATCTTCTTCAGGCAATATGTGGAATGTATTTGTTTTGACAGGTATATTGGTGCCTATTGTCAGATCACCAATTACTTGAACGTCAATAAAAATAGTTGTAATGGGATATAAGGAAAAGCTCTTTACTTGTTTCACTCCGCAAATGACTAGGAATAGAAGCGGGCATAGAAGTCTCATGTTCTGCCTGACAATTGCTCAAATTAAATGCTAATTGCTTTCTTGAGAGAATAGTTTTCAGCAGAGAAGATGCATCCCTAAAAATAGTCTTTCCTATATTATATGTAGAATATACATATTCTCCATATATAGAGAGAATATACATGTTCTCTCTCTGTCAAAATGTCCTATTCTATAAATATCCTATCCAGTCTTCTCCCTAGCTGTGAAGAATAGAACTCAGGAATCCTTAGTAGTTGAATCCTGCAAATCCTTAGTAGAACTAGTGTCCCAGCAGTTTTGGCGGGCCATAGATTGTAATCTGACCTTTACTGAGAAGCAAACAACTACTGAGTGATGCTGTATTACCATGGAACATCACTTCCTGCGTGCTTCCAGTTTACATGAAGCTTTCGTCATATAATTGGAAGTTTGAATAATGTAAAATACAGTGGAAAGTTTGATTACAGCCACCCAAGACCTTATTTACTAGTATAATCATCTTGTAGCAAATTGACAAGCACATCAGCATTAGAGTTGTAAATGCTTTCAAACACATTTCACAAAATGTTTACATACTGAAATATTTAAATACATACTAAGATAATTTTCTCATTTTATGAAATCTAAAGAAATTGATAATAAAATCTACATTTTTTGTGTATGTAAACTGAACTCTTTAAATGAATGGTAAATGACTTTATTTGGTTAACTTAAAGCAAATGGGCTGATATTTTCAAATTTTTTGAAGCAGAGAGGAATGGAAGGAAATAATAATATTAACAACTATTTCAGTTGTCTTAATTACATTTGTGGTAAAGGAAAATTAAATTAAAGGAAAAGCTCTAAGAATAAATTTAGGGCAGGTATGAGTTTTCATTCCTGCAGAGGTATTTATGTGTCTTGAAGCAGTATCAGTCAGTTTGAGAACAGAAGATTGGGACAAAAGATCACAGTATAATAGTGAAGAACCCTGCTTGATCCCCAGCCTATTTAGGTTAATTAGTTAGTAGCATATTTTTCCTGCAGCTTTCTTCTGATGAGTTTTGAAATGTATGTATAAGGGTCAACATGTTCTGCAGAGGTGCTAAATATTATTTTGCATTGAAATCTTCAAGAATCTGAAAAGTTCCAATTACCTGAGATTGGTGTATTCATATTAGACACTTTTTTCCATTAGAAGTGTTGCTTGGTTGATAGTTTTTTCCATCTGTGATGTGACATAGTAACTTCAAGAAGCAGAAATACCAAGTATATATTTTTCATTGATCTAAAGCAAAAAGTTGTGGTTCTATCAAATGATGCAATAGTTTCTAGTAGTCACTGAGGAGAATATTATAAACCTTCTAAAATCCTCAGTTCAGCTCATATGTAAGAATTTTAAAGGTTTGGGTAAACAATTCACTGTACAAGTAAGGTAAATAAGAAGTGTGTCCTGGTTTCAAACCACAACATGTGACAAAGGAGGGCTGTTCCTTGGAGCTGGCTAAAGCTGATGTTCAAATGAATTAAAGGAAGGCTGAATAAGTGTAAGGTTGTTGGCCTGACATTAATCCTGGGTAAAATAATGGAATGGCTGAAATAGAATTGCGTTAGAAAGTTGGGTGGGAGTATAATATAATCATTAAGAATCGATACAAATTTATGGAAAGAGAGGAGATTCTGTTTTTATATTCCTTTAATTTTTTTTTTTGAATAGTTTAGATGAAACACATTTTCTTCTCGCTTTCCACAGAACTCCTTATTGATTATATGTTATAGAATTTTATTATGCATTCGTTAAGAAAAAAGCTATATGTTCAGGATTCTGTTTTGTAACTGCCATT
>WKFP01014562.1:104038-135163 GCA_011057875.1 Pterocles orientalis | reverse complement strand
AAATACTGGTTACCTGTAGGTAGCTTTTTTAATACTAGGAATATATCTTATCTGTGGCACAGAAAATAGAAAAGAACTTAAAGTTATTTTAATATGATATGTTGTTTACATGCTGTGCTTGTTCATGTCAGCTAACGGAGGGAAATTTTTTCCTGTGGATGGGCCCTCAAGTGTTCAAACAACTCTCGATCCATTCTTAAACATGATGCTTTAGCCACCTGAGCCCCAAATAAAGGATACTTGTTTGCTGTGGGTTCATGTTGATTGCTTTTAAACTGCATTTTACATTTTAAACAGAAATATGTGGTATGTAGACTCAGGGTGGAATGGCTTGTTTCAGTGGGAAAAGAAATATTCTAAACAGTTTCTAGGTAAAGACTTAGTTTGCTTATAGCCAGAATTATTTAACTTTGGAGCTGTATAGATCATGCATCCAAAACCAAATGTACTAAAATTTTATTCCTAAGGGAACTAAAATGTCTGTGATTGATTTAGATTGAACCACTTTCTTGGCTGCTTTTGTGGATTTAAAACATTACTATTCAAAGTAAGGCAAAGTGTTGGGAATTTTGTGTCTTTAATATTGTGCAACTATGGGGAGAAAAAAATTGTGCTGGATACCAATATGTAGTATGCTTTGAACTGTTCACTTATTCCTGTTTGTCTTTTTCAGTTTACTCAGGGCGTTATGCTTTTAAAGGCCTGACTCAGAATTCATGCCTTGATGCGTACACACCTCAAAAGACATCTGTTGTCCTTGAAGGGTATATTGAAGAGAAGGGGACAAAGGGAGGAAATTACCAATATATAAATTACAAAAATGGTTACTATGTTTAACTAATTTGTAAATATAAAGGATTGAAACAAGATCCTCCAATGCTCAGTGCAGTGTTAAGTTACTATTTTTTCAAAATTTTCCCGTGAGTTCAGTACTTCGGTTTTAATAGAAATGTGAAAAATCATTCTAATCGGATAAAATGGGCTGTTCTCAATATTTTGCTTCTGTCTTGAAGTATTGCAATCACTGGGAAAAAGTGCCATTCATAAACATATGTGTTGCAAAAATTTTAGTCTTGGCCTGTCTCATTAGTACTTATGGGATAATTGCTAACTCATGACTACAAATAGTGTATTGAGGATAGTTGACATTGTAAAAATTAAAACTGATGTACAGTACGGTGAGGCACAAGAACACATCACTACTGGAATACTTAAGTGTATAGCAATATCTTGCTTAGAATCTGTTATTCAGTTGCTTACTTCAAGCAAGTTAAGGGAAATGCATTTATTGATAATGAAGATTGACTCTAATAAGATGAAAATGTCCTTCTGTTGCTATTTCTCATACGTCTTATTACAGTATTTACTGCTAGAGATCATCTTTGCATATCTCTTGAACAGGTGGGGTTTGAAGAAGGGTCTTTTGAAGTCAAAGGCACTGAAAGTTAGATGCCTTCTGCCATTAAAAAAAAAAAAAAGAAAGTGATGGTTCCTTTGCAGTTTATAGAAGAAATTAAGGGAAGCTAGACACCTCATTTTAGAATCTGTCTGGTTATATACTGGTTCTATATAATCTGTCCTGGTTGTCTTCCTGATTCTTCATAGTTTCTTTGCTCTGTGAGGGTAGCAAACATTTCTTCCTCTGGTTCTTTTAACGTTAAGCTTTGTAATGGAGTTATTTCCTTTGAGGAATGACTTTTCATTTGTATTTTCCCCTAGAAATTTTCCATTTAGAAAGGAACATAATGTTTGGTTCATATTCTCATTGCACAGCATGTTTGCTTTAGTACTTCTTCCCACAGGAATGGTGCTCGGTAATTATCTCCAGTCCTATCATTTGCCAACTTGCCAGCTGTCTGCTTTCTTAACATGATCGATGGAGCTCAGTAAGTTAGTTCTACACCTGATATGAGGTTTTCTCTATTTATATTCGTCATTAATTTTTGACAAGTGGCTCAGCATCACTCTGAGGGCATTGCTTATGTGGAATCTGTCTATGCAGTCTGAGCTCACCTGTGTGCACCTGCGATGTGAATCTCAAACCCTATCCTCTGCAGGCTCCTACGCAGTCTCCAAGGCATTTTTGGTAACGGTGGAGACAAGCACTAGAGATGGTCCTGAAAAAAGGTTTGAATATGAACTATTCATCAATATGAGTGACAGTAGAGAAATGTGTTCCCTTAGGTTCCTACTATTTTATTAATGTTAAATTCTGCCATCATTCATAATGAATGCTTTTTTTTTTTTAAGAAGATGCTAAAGAAAGAGATGGTTGCTATTCTTTCAGTGGATGTAAGTTGTATAATTTAAGTCATGTTTCTGAGTTCCACCAGCTTTGGAACATCAAAGTGAATTTGTTCTGATATTTGGCCAACTTATTTAGTCATCCCTCTAGACAAAACGTTTATCTGGATTTTTGGTCTGTGGTGTGGCTAGAATGTATGCTACCCAGATGTGTTTTCCTAACTTTGATGCAATAGAGTAAAGCAAACATAAATAACCTTTTGAATACATCTTTTTATGACCAGTGATGGTTGAAACTAAGCTAAAACTATCAGATTTGACCGAACCAGGGCATGAACTTCAGCTGTATTACATCAGGGGAACAAGGCAAGTGTTTCAATAGAGCTTTTTTTGAAAGGAAAATCTTTTCTTATCAGAAGGCCTATCTCAGGCAAAATTAGTAAGAGCATTTGTTACTGATTTAGTGGGGTGTGTTTGTGTGTGATCATATATTAGCGTTGAAAAACGAGCTCTTTCCTGCTCTACGTAATTGAGGGCACTATTTGTTATCCAAATATTGTGCACTAGAGCGATCCATAAACTTCTGCTTAGACAAGGAGGAGATTTTTCTAGAGTTAAAACAGAGAAAGATACAAGGTTAGTTATCACATTTCAGACACTGACGCATACTTGACGCTTGCTATCTCTTTCCTCTGCTCCCCTATTTCTAACAGCCCCACTGGGAATCTTAGTCTAGGTCAGCAGGACTTAAAAAAAAGACTTTACACACCCTGTTCTATCTCCTCCATAGACTCAGCTGCCTGTTAGAATGAAGGAGAAGTCAAGGAATGAGGTGATTGCATGGATGGCTGCAACAGAAATGCATTAATTCTTGTGCAATTGATGGTAAGCTGTTTAATGCATTTTTCCTTCGTGGAAGAAATTGCTTTCTTCTAGGAAGCAGAGTTGAATTGAACTTGGAATCTTTTTGAGTGTGCCTCCAAAGCCTTTTTGAAGGTGAGAGGTTGATGAATTTTTACTTTCGCTAAATGACTCTTTTGAAACCATCTTTCTTGTTTTGCTAGTAAAACCTAGTGAACTCCAATCTCTTTGTTGAATTATCTTCAAGTCTTACACAGACCGTTTTTAAACTGAGTTTTATAAAACCTGCATTTCATCGTGATGTTCCTTTGTTTTGAAATGGTTATGTCTCCTTCAGAACAAAAAATAGAAAAATTTATAGAAAACTTGTAATTCTAAGACAAAGTATTAAAGCAAGCAATGTTGTGCGACCTTTGCACTTTGGCCTGAGCAGCCTGTTTTATTTCCAAATGTACTGGCACATATTCTCAAGATTGTCCTAATAAAAAAGAAATTCAATGAAGTGTCTCAAAATAGAAAAGTAATTTTAATGACCGATGTCCTGAAATTAGTGTTCTAGTTAAGTTTGAGCTTCTAATTAGCCTCCCATCCATTTTCTTTGGTTGCTATGTTTAGAATTTGTTCCTAGAGCGTATTCTTTTAATTTGATCAGTCTGAATCTTACTGTTACTCTCAGATACTGTCTTAGCAGCCACAGTGTTTTCTAATCACTTATAATTATATGCTAGCCAGCCTGAATGGGGAGTTCTGGAAATTTCCTCAGGTGGTTCAGTATAAAGCAGAAGTACCAAAATCACAGGTGGAACTGGGTGGGCAAGTTTGGTGGCTTGGAATTTAGTACTTCACTGTCTTGACTGGCTTACTGGTTTGTTTGTTACTGATACTTTTGTTGTTAAGGGTGTTTGAGTAGAATTTGCTGGAACGGCTTTGTGTTCATCTATAGAGACAGAAAAACATCTATATTATGTGTTAATTGGATTGTTTTTATTTACCTTCTGTCATGTGTTTGTCACCATGTTTATTGTTTTTCATTATTATAATAAAATATAAATATGTGATGAGCCTGATTTAGGAGATATATTTTGCCATGTACTTCCTGGGAAGCAGTGATCTGTGGACTTATTCTAGATTTCTAAAAGTACAGTCGTCACTTGATGTTTAACATGTGGCAAATGTTTTTTTTCTCACTAGGTACATATGACTGATCACACTGAGAGTAGTGGCCTTTAACAGGATGAAATCCTTCCTGTACTGAATCAATGCAGCGTTCTCACTGGAGTTAGCAAATCCTTGATTTTAACTATTGAGCTTCACTGTACATAAACGCTTGTAGAAGTGGGATCTAAAGGGTTTCTCATGATTTCCTGGCCCCTGGTCTGAAACACAATTAGAAAATTGCAGGATGAAGCCTCTCTTAGTTTTTTAAACCATTTATTTAGGTTCACAGCTTATTTTAATATACAAAGCATGAAACTTCACTGTTTAAAGTGTGTTCCTTTGTTGTAAAATATTTTTTTGGTCATAATCACATAGTACCATATATTTGGTGATATAAACCAACCTCTCTGTCTCCATTTTGCTAATCTTTGGCTGTGTTTTTTATATATTGCTGCCACTTCAACCACAGTGTCGCAGTGAAACTTTGTCTTCAGTATTCATTGACTATCAGAGATTCTGTGACATATCTGTGCATTATTTGGCACGTCCCTATGCTTGAACGGAACTTCTGTTTTGAAGGGATAAGGAAAGGTTTCATTGTAACTCCCTGGCTTCTTGGGTTTTGTGTAATCTGTACCAGATGTTATTCCACTAAGATAAGTTACTAATTTTATAACTCTACTTTTGAATTTGGGTTTTATAATGTAGAACTTAACTTCTAAATGCGTTGGAAAGTATATTACGTATTTTGGAATATGTTTGTAGCCTTCCTTCAAGAAATTTTTAGTTTCCCGTCTTGGTATATAATAAATTACATGCAAAACTGGCTGCAGTATTTGCTTGTGGATAGACTATCAAGAGCAGGTGAAGTGTCAAGTACTTAAATGATTTTCTTCTGTGTGTTCTTCCTATGGACCGTGTTAATTTATCTGGCTTCTCAAAAACGGTAAACCCCCTTTAAAAAAAAGAGAAGCAAATGGAGAGAAATTAAGCAAGTTAAAATAGCCTTAACTGTAATCCTTACTCTGGATGCAATAAATACCAGCGGCAACAGGAATTCTTCTTTTCTGTTACTGTGGATTTAAACAAGGAAGCTCAGATAATGATAGGCAGCAGTATAAAACGCTAAGATATGTTTAAATAAAAGCAGTAAACTGGCAACAGTGATGCAAATAAGCAAGTTTTTGCCACTATGCTAGTATTGCTAACACAGATTATGATTTGTGCCTGTGAAGAGCTGCATGTTTAGATTTAAAGGAATATTAGTGTGCTTCCTTTAATTAGATCGCACCCATTTTTACTGTAGGGCTAACCAGGTTGTCTTCTTGCTTGGATTTTACTGGCATAGCTTGTTTAAAGACATTGTCCAGTCAAAAGACAGATTTGCTATGGAGTGGAGGGACAGTGATCTATCAGGGTTTTAATTTAGGTTTAAATATATTAAAAATCAAGTGATTTTACTTAATGCACTCAGGTGCCAGGGGTTCTGAACTCTCTAGATATTTTGTAATAACTTTCCAAAAACTGCTAGTTCAATCAGAGTATAGTGGTGTAGATAAGAGCTGGGGGAACAGAGACTCATGAAGACAGAATGGTAGCCTCTCTTCTTATTGAATGTTTTAAAGAGGAAGAATGAAAAGAGTTGAGATATCTTTTCCCTTTTGAATTGCTCATTTTCATACTGTTGTGTCTGTGGATAGTTGAAAAGCTATTTATCCCGAAAGTTTTCTTATTAACATCGTTGTCACTAGTTCTTGAAATGTAAGAAAATAAGAAGCAGCCTGACTCTCTATGATAATAATCCACTGTTGCCTCCACTTGCTTTGCGGAGTTAAAACACAAGTTTGTTATTTATGAAGTCTCAAAAGAGGATGCTGAATTTAAACAGTACATGCATTTCGCTTTTATAGAGTGTTTGAGCTGGTTGTCATTTTAATCCGTAACCTGTGATGTGGTGGCAGACAATACTGCTTTGTAGCAAATTCCAGTTAAAGGTGCAGTAGAGCTGTTAACGATAATTCTGTCATGGAAATAGCACAGAAGAAAACAAACCCACACAACTTTCCTTGCAAACTTGAGTATTTCATTAATCTGTCTGTTCTGGTTTCTAGAGGAACAGAGCACTGTAGTAATTACTTGTGATGATCAATAATTTCATGTTCATCAAGTGAGGCAATAGAATTTTGGGAGGTAGCTGGGTGCATCCAGATAAAGTGTGGGTCATACTGCTGCAACTTCTTCCATCTCTCTGCTGCCTTCTGAGATCAGGGCTATGTTGGGCTTTACTTGAAAGTTGAGTATTTGGTGTCTAGTGAATTGATGCTTTGTTGTCATCAGGGTGGGCCTATGCCACAGTTTTGAAAACTGTGTTGATGGTTAGCGCTGAGCCAAGGCATTCCTACAAGGGTCAGATAATTGTGGCCCGAGGTACTTAATCCCAACGTGTGCTCTCACATCCCCAGTGCAGCGCTGTGGGAATGCCACGGTGTTTAGAAGTGCTCCCTTGTGGGAGTGACATAGTTATTTCTGGTGACGGAATGTTTGATAAAGATCGCTCTCTGACATGGATATCTATGCCTGCATTCCATAAAGCTTTAGTCACCTGTCAAAAGCTGTGCGCACAATGGTTGTTGAGTGAGATGGTCTGCACAGAAAATCAGGCTGCTAATCACTGTTTTGTGATGTTGTAAACTACTTTGAGACTTGCCTGGAAAAAAAGTTTACTCCCAGACTAAGGGATGTTCAGGATTATATTAATTAAATTGATATTATCACTTATTGTCTTATCTGTTTTAAAGGTTTTCTTTGTGTCTTAGCTTTTGTATATGGCTGCATGGCATGTGTGTAAGGGAAACAAAGGGCTTGTAAGGAAAAAAAGATTTGACTTGAGATGCTTACATGTTCTTTGTGAACTCAGATATGTAATGGAGAATTCTTAAAACCACAAGAAAAATATTCTGTTAGATCTTGTTATTCAGCAACTGGGTTGTATTTCTTTCTCTAAAATGACTGAATGTGGGAGAGGGTGAAATCGAGTAGTAGTAAATGTCCTGTTGCAATAGGAATGAACAAGCAGTAATCCTAGCATTTTTTCAGCTCTCTGTTTCTTTTTCTGTTTAACATGTATTAAAATCCTGCTTTATGAATATCTAATTTTGTTTGAAAATAGTTGGAATGGGTAGAGTCAATTAAGTACCCTGCAATAAATTATTCCATATTAAAATAAGAATGGGCTTGGATATAACTTTGTATAAAGGTTTACTTTATGGATTAATTGACTGTGGAGTACATAACAGGCTTGATAATTTGCCATCCTTGTGTCCATTTCAGAGTAATTACTTTTCTGATGTTATTTTTTCTATTTTACCAATTTTTTCATAGAAGACTTGCTCCTAAGTGCTGTAGATGAAATGTAAATATTCTGTATCCATTAAATACCAAACCTCTGCTCTCTTCAAATTTGATTTCTGCTAAAAATGAGGATACTTCAAATTTATTAGAAGCTGAACCTAGTGTGGTAGAACTAGGTGAGAAAAAGACTGGTTGGCTAAAGTTTCACAAGTTATGTTTTTCTTGGCTGTTTTAAAAAAAGAAAAACAAATTTTCAGTCACACTTCCTGTTCTCTGTTTTAGAATATGGCATAAAACCTGTGAGAGTATTCAGTCCCCATGGTATTAGGGACTCCAAGAAAATATACTACCAACTCAAAAGAAAGCATCTTGGAACTTAACACTCGTTTTTTGCTCTTTACTTTTTCAAAGTTCTCTTCAACTTCCTAGCTAGCTAATAAGAAGGCATTTTGTATTTTTGGAACTGTATATGTATTTTTTGTATTATTGGAATAAGCCTGAGAGCGTGATGTTCTTTATTACCCCTAGGAACTTGTCTAAGTGTACGAGAGTGGGTATGTTGCAAGCCTTTTTCAAGAGGGATTAGTAATTTTGAAGTTATTGCTGGATGATAAACAATGCCCCCCCCAAATATCTTTAAGTAAGCACTAATAAAGGAGAAATCCGTTTGTTTTCAAAACCTGAATCACCATTAGTTTACAGTTTGCAAATGCTTGACATCTTATAGTCTACTTAGCAATGAAATAAACACAGAGAGAAATCTTTCTGCTTGAACACTTAAGGCTGAAAACATGAGAAATGCTCTATGCTTGGAAATTATTGCAGCCACATCCTGATGATAGTGTTGAGGGGTGAAGTTCACAAGGTTATAAAAGTACTTCTGCATTTCATCTCTACCTTTGCAACTGTGAATATGAAATTTAGTATAAAATCTTAAATGTTATCATAATTTAGAAAATAGTTTTTCTTTCTTCATTTTCTTTTTACAATGTGCTTTCACTAGTAACTTAATTGGCCTGTACTTTGTTTTAGATAGGTGTATTGGAACAGAGCAAGAGTTTGGTCAGAAAAATTACTGGTTACAGTGGTCAGACGCAACTGATCATCATGAATTGATGGAAAGTTCAACATGATGCGGCAATGTGCGCTTTGCGGTTACAGATACAGAAAGCCAACCGTATCCTGGGCTGCATCAAAAGAATCACGACCAGCAGGTCAAGGGAAGTGATTCTCCCCCTCTACTCTGCTCTCATGAGACCCACCTGGAGTAGTGTGTCCAGCCATGGGGCCCCCAACATAAGAATGACATGAACCTGTTGGAGTGAGTCCAGAGGAGAGCCACAAAGATGATCAGAGGGCTGGAGAACCTCCCCTTTGAGGACAGGCTGAGAGACTTGTGGTTGTTCAGCCTGGAGAAGAGAAGGTTCAGGGGAGACCTTGTAAGAGCCTTCCAGTACTTAAAGGGGGCTACAGAAGAGAAGGGGAGGGACTCTTTGTCAGGGATTGTAGTAATAGGAGAAGGGGTAATGTTTTTAGGGTGAAAGAGGGTAGATTTAGATTAGATATTAGGAGTAAGTTTTTTCCTGTGAGGGTGGTGAGGCAGTGAAACAGATTACCCAGAGAAGCTGTGATTGCCCCAACCCTGGAGGGGTTCAAGGCCAGGCTGGATGAGGCTTTGAGCAACCTGGGCTAGTGGGAGGTGTCCCTGCCCATGGTAGGGGGGCTGGAACTAGATGATATTTACGGTCCTTTCCAACCCATTCTGTTATTCTACTACATAGTGTTGTGTTTGTCATGTCACTTTGTCACCGAGAACTGTTGAAAAGTAATTGCAGTATGGAACTCCACCTTGTGTAGAACACGAAGTATGAAGAACATCAGAGATTGGTTCTGAGCAAACTGAATGTGGGCACAATTACATTGTGTGACATGTCTATGATACCATTACTCTCTTCTAACCCGAAGTATGTCATGTTGGTTTTTCACTGTTTGGGATTAGTTTCTCACTTCTCCTTTGCATGGTTAGCTGGGCTTTTTTGTTTTGTTTTGTTACTTGGCTCTGATTTATGTAGTGTTTGGACTTATGAGTGTCCTGCGTGTTCTCCATTTTATTTGGAAACATTACATTTGAAAATTTAAAACAAAAGCTATCAACACATTTTGTTTAAAATATTCCATATTTATAGTTCCCCAAAATTCTGTTTTCTTTATCTTCCCAGTCACATGGGAGCTTGGAGGGAACACACACACATCTCTAATGCCAGTGTTGCAGACTAAAAATAGTTTTCCTCCACCAAATGCTAACAGCTGGTTGGCTCTGTTTCCCAGCTGAAGATGCATCATATAGTATTTTCGTTTTCCTGCTGTTGCCAAATGTTAATGGATCAAGCTCTGCAAGTTTTGTCAATTCTGTTGTGTAATACTAGTTACACTTTAATTGCTTTTCTGTGAGTCTTTTCACAACTGCAGTCAAGCACCTATTACCCCATTTTGCAGATAAATATACAGGAGAAAGTGGTTGAGGGGTGCTTTGTGTTGATTTAAATGACAATGAAGATAATCAGCACTGCTGTAAGCCAGTCATTCAGGCAATGTGAAGATATAGTGGCATTAATTAGAACAAGTCTTGTAAGTAAGTTATGCTCTGCCAGGAAAAAACCCCTAACCTTTTTTCCTTTCCTTTAGTTGAAGTAATTCAGTGCAAATTCTATGTAAAAATCTCTTGTTGTCATATTGAAATGATAGAAATTGCATATTGAAGTCAGTGTGTCTACACTTTGCACCAGTGATGGAAAATGTCTAAACCTTGTATTTCAAGAAAGAAGGCATTTATAGCAATATTTTTCAAAATATCATATTTTGTAATGCTGTGAGTGAACAATATTATATACAATGACATGTTATTTCTGAACTGAGTAGAATATCATATAACAGCTCTTCTTGTTTTCCCCATCTTGAAGTACTCAGCAAACTATCTTACCATCTCACAAGAAGTGCATCTGCCATTTTATTTTATTTTGAAAATTCTTTCATAATGTCTGGCAGTTAAAGTGAGATTGCCTTCATATATATGATCCATAATGTTTACATTTTGGCATAAAAGCTAAAGCAACTACTGCAAAACATGGAGAGACCCAAGAGTTAATAAAATAACAGATGGCAGTTCTGTTCATGCAGGAATAATTATATACTGCATTTTTAATGGCATTAAAAAAAATATTGGTTTTAATTAATACACTAAGCTTCCTGGTTATATAGTGATTAGTGTCTTGAATGGTATTAACCTGAAAATTAGTTTGTTATCATGTATTCTGTGATATGATGGGGATCTGTTTCAGGAACGCCTTAAGAATATGATCTAAACAGAATACTTTTTATGCCAGTTGTACTTGATAGATGAATCCTGTTACCATATGGACTTGAAATTGCCTTGCACATGCAAAAGGAAAATCTAGATAAATGATAACTCATTTAATACTCTGTGGTTTGTGTTTATGGAAAACAGAATTGCTAGGGATCCTTCTAAAGGAAAACAAGAGTCTGCCAAAGGTAATTTCAGTGTTGAGTTTTCACGGATGGTAAAATTATACTTAACAGACGTTTGTAATTTTTGCAGGTTATAGTTCTAGCAGATGCAGCAGAAGAAAATCAAGCCAAGCTGTTCCAGGCATTCACGAAGTTGAAAAGTGCCACCCATCTGGTGATTATGCTGATTAGCCTGTGGCAGAAGCTCAGTGCTGATCAAGTTGCTATTCTGGAAGCTACTTTTTTGCCGTTAGTAGAAGATACACAAGAGCTGGTAAGAATCTGTAAGAGCAGCTCAAAAAATGCTCATTGACAGAGCTTTAAGTGCTTAAATTTACATATTTTCCCATGTACTTTGTTGAACACTGTCCTTTGGAGTGATTTAGTAGCCTCTTTAAGTAGGTGTTTGACGCAAACTACACGGGAAAGTAGGAGCAGATTATAGAAAGTTTCATTAGAAGATATGGGTGATACCAGTTAATGTCTGCTTAATTCTTATCAAGCCAAATACAGGTGTCTCAAGTAAATGTAGCTGGTTTTAGCTTCTGTCCAGTTTTTCGCACAAACAGAATAGCCCCAATTTTTTTGAAGACTGTAATATAAATGCCATATAATGTACATACATGTGTACTCACGTGCGCACATTCTAATAGAACTGCAAAATAAAGACATGTACACGCAGTAATACAGGACATTTAATCTATTAAACATTTGCCACATTGTTTGCACATTGGTTTGTAGGGTGGAGAATCATACAGATCACAATTGGAGAATCGTCTGTAAAGAATGATAATGCTGTATTTTATCCTTGCTTCTGGTCCCCAGCTGAACACTGCTTTAGTTGAGTTAAGGAATGTTCTAAACCTGAAGCGACTAGAGGTGACCTCCTGTTAGTTTCAAGTCCAGACTTTTTCCTGGATTCTCAAATATAGTACTTAGTGTGCCAGAGAAGAGAAATAAACTCTGACATTAATACATCTCAACATTTTTTTTAAGTGTCTAAACTGTGAAGTATACTGCATAACCTTTCACAAATTACATGTATAGAATAAAAAATAAAAATGATCTAAGTACACCTTAATTTTAATTTCCGTGCTTTGTACAGGGGTTTTGCAATGTACAGTGAATCAAGATATTGGTGCATACCCGGAATACTTAGAATGGTTTGTGGCCATTTAGAAATCTTGTGCTGGGTTCCAAGTGAATCTAGGATCATCTGCAATTTCTTCCTGGGGGAGAAAAAGTGTTTTTGCATTTTAGACGATATTGACTCATAGCAGGCAAAGCAAAACAGTTTTGTTGAGATTTGTTTTGGATTTTTTCCTCATTTAAACTTGAAAAGTCAAGCTGCACCACTGAAGAGTATGCATTCCCATGAATGGAATTGAAAAAAAATTCATCTGAATCTCATAAAAGCCCAAACAACCGTTTTTTGCATGACTTGCTTTTATTTTGCCATCAGGAATTGCATTGCTTTGACACATGTTTTGATTAAAACATGGTGAAATCTGTTGCATATCCTATAATACAGGTTATCACTTCAGGATGTATCTCGACATGGTTTTGATATAATAGTTCACAATATTCCATGTTAAAGCTGTAAAACCTCACATAAATATTGTAAGGATGTACATCCTGCAGGGCAGCCAGGATAAAAATGTAAACCAACAGTAACTAGAGGTGGAAATGGAAATAAAACCTTTACAAAATACTGAAATACGTGCCATATTGAAGTTGTTATGGTATCACATAAATCTGAATGTAATTTAAGGAAAAGTTGAGGCAGGGAGGGGTGAAATCTTTTGACACACCAATTATATTTACAGACAGAAGCTCCTAGCTAGCGTTCAGGTTTCCTTGCAGGCAGTTGAGTGGAACACTGGTGAAAGAAAGTACTCTGAAGATTTTTTTATTTACTCTTCAAACAATTGTGCACAATGGTTTGTTGTATTTTTAGTTGGATCGAGTGTGTTAGAAGACAGTTTGGATGCAGTCTACATCTCCAGAACATTTTCTGCCTTGTGAGCATTAAACTATGAAAGTGTTTTTTTAATAAAAGGGAAATGTTTAGAATATACTGTAACCGTAAAAAGAAATGCTTCTCTGACCGTAACATCAACATTATTCTCAAACATGCCATTCCATTTAGAACAGATTGCATCTTGTTTTCTAGACCTGGCAGTCACTCCTGTTAGATATTTAGCAAATAGAAAAGTGGTGGTTTGTGTTCCTGTTGTCACTGATCTTTTCTCAGACTGCTAAATGATTTCTGTTGCTGCACATTTTTGTCTGAGAACAGGTAAAATTTGATTTTTCTTGTCTACACAGGTATAGCAGAAGTAATACTGCAAGCCTGTATATTTTCTGGAAATAACAAGTATTTGGCATCATATTTTCTTTCTAGCAGTATACTTTTAACTGGCACCCAAATAGTATAATTTTGATTAAACTGACTAAAAGGGTTGCTCTTGTTTGGTATTGGAAATACAAGGACATTCCCATTTTTCAATTATTCTTTCATGAATTCTCCACAGTCTGAGAAGTATGACACCAGATGTTGAATAAGATGTCTCAGGTCTCTGCTTTTGACCAGTGGGATAAATGAGCTAATACTTCTGCTAATGAAACGATGGTGATGCCAAAACTGAATGAAAGTTAATCTTATTCACATGGAGTTAGTTGCAGTTTTGTCCCAATGAAATTTGTACTGTGGGAATAAAATCAAACCGATATTCAAAATATTGAAATATATTTTGTCAGTATTTCAGAGCATAGTGTAACATCTCCATGCAAACTATACTTTAAAAGTATACTGCTTTTGAGTCCTCTGTCTTGCTATCTGTTAAAATACGTACTAGAGAACTATTTTAGATTGGGTTTGGAGACAAAAGAAACCTTGATCACTGTAATAGTATTAATGATGTATGAGAGATTTTATTCTGCAATTCCCTTTTTTCAGGAGAGTTAGTGACAGTTCTGCAAGACTTCCATATTTGTTATTAGCTTATAACAGGGAGTGACAGCCATTTGAAGTACTATGACATCTGAAATATGAAAAAAAGCAAGGAACATTTCAAGGGATATTTTTCAGTGATTATACTTTACCAGCCTGACTTATCTGGATGGAAAAAGGTATTTGAAAAATGCTGAGTTTGTGATAAAGCATATATTTACAGTAGGAAATCCTTTTGGGAAAGGAGGGAATTTGTCCAGGCTAATTTAAACTTTCGAAAGCTTCATGCTACACAGGATAGTTTTGATATAATGGTTACATGGTGTCTGGGTTGACCGATGGCTCATATGTCTGATCATTAAGCTATTAATGCTTTCTTTGTTTAAGCTATTACAAAGGGAGAAAAGTCTGTCAGTACTAGCTATCGGACTGATGGAGGGCCCTCAGCAGCATAACCATCAATAGGAACTTTACTGAAGAATAAATATTTTCATAGTTCTCATGATGGTACAAAATAATGACATCCAGGTGCTTCATTGCTTAGAATCATGCCTTTCTTGTTACAGTCACATTTGTGATCCTATAGTTTATAGCAACAGCTATAAAGTGGCATTGAGGAAGTAAATTTTCATCTCCTTTTATTTATGTTTGGAATTGCAACAACCAAGTAAATGTCTGTATTTAATCTTAATTTCTTATTGAAGTTGTAATTTGGAAGAAAAAAAAATGCCTGAGGGTGAAATGCGTATTTTTAAGTGACTGTGATCTAGTGTAATTAACTTAAGTTAGTGTCTATAAATTTACTTCCTTACAGTGTTGATTAGATAAAGTGGAAAATTATATTTAAAGGCAATGATGAAAAAGAGATGGTGTCAGTAGAAAATAATGAAGTGCCTAGTAAGAGTCATAGGAGTTACTATGAAAAGTGTCTGTGCTTTCTGTAAGAAAATGATCTGAATGTAAATCACCATAAAATAAGAAAGATCAGTCACTCAGGAAAGACCAGATAGCCTGCTAGGTTTTATGCATGATAGCAGATGGATTTTACTGTAGAGTTCTTGAGTAATGTAGAAAATACACTTTTGTGGAAAGACTCCTTTACTGAGTGAAATTCTCAAGATTAAAGATAAGGTTATTTCTGTAATTCCAGGAGGCTTAATTCTGTCAAGACTAACAGTAGCCAACTTTTTCTTGAATATTTCCATTAATGTTTAGTACTATTGAAGCTTTGAGCTAATGACCTCTTTGGTGAGAGTAATTTTTATGAGCCCTAATTCTTAGAATTTATTGGAGATTTTCACTTTTCACTAATTCTTATAATTAGTAAGAGTATAATCCAACCTAGGTCTCAATCACTGTAGAATACATCTGGAATTAGTTTTTTTGTGTCTTATATTATGTATACTCTGCTTGTCTTTTAACCTCTTTTTAAATGTTCCAGCTGTGTAACAGACTGAAATATTTTGAAATAGGCTGAAATATTTTATCTTGGATGCAATAGGCCAGTACAAATTATCTTTTGGTATTTTTGTAAATACTTTCTAAATTTCTTAAGCAAAACCCAAAAACCCCAAAACCCAGCAAACCAACAAAAAAACCCCAAACCACCACAAGGCAGTGGGCAGTGACAGCTGGTAACTTGGAACCAGTTTTCCATACAGTTGTATTCTGTACTTCTGTGAACAGACAAGTTTATACCAAATGCATTAGTTTTTCAACCCCCTTCTTTCTATAAACAAGATTAATAATACAGCTGAAAATAAGTATTTTTAGAGGGAGAAGCACATTAAATTTGTTGCTTTTTTCCAGCTGGGAAGAATACTTTAAATGAAATTGTCTTATCTTTTTTTAAAAAAATCAAAACTAATAAACAACTCTTCATCACACTTGAATCAAGGCCATGCAACAGAACCATTCAGAAGGATTCTTGTGGTACAGTAAACATCTAAGTCCAGAAGAAGTGGAAAAAAGAAAAAAGCTAGTGGGTTTAAAACCTTTGATTACCAAAATAAAAGGAAGGAGCTTTAAGCTTTTCCTGGTAAAACCCATCATTTTTCAGTAAAAAAGGTCAACCTCAGTCTGAAGTTTAGTTTTAGTTTGGAGCAGCATAAGATCATAGAATGGTTTGGGTTGGAAGGGACCTTTAAGATCATCTAGTTCCACCCCTCTGCCATGGGCAGGGACACCTCCCACTAGCCCGGGTTCCTCAAAGCCTCATCCAGCCTGGCCTTGAACCCCTCCAGGGATGGGGCATCCACAGCTTCCCTGGGCAACCTGGGCCAGTGTCTCACCACCCACACAGGAAAAATTTATTCCTAATGTCTAGTCTAAATCTCCCTCCTTTCAGCTTAAACTTGTTGCCCCTCATCCTGTCACTACACTCCCTGATAAAGAGTGCCTCCCCATCTCTCCTAGGTTTTTAGTGACCCAGCTGGAGAATAAGAGAAGTAAGAGCATGCCTCAAGTACCACCTCTGCTTGATTTTTATGTTTTGATATGGAAGTTACTCTTTTGCTTAGTGCACTGCCTGCTAACCTGCTTTCAAGAGGACCAGAGCATGCCAGAGACAACTACAGTAGGTGGAGAGAAGGACACGTGGTTATAAAGCCACTAAGTTACTGCAAATTGATGTGTAACCATTTCTACTTTACTTTTATTTGTGATTCCTTAAAAGCAGGGTTTCAAACTGATTACTTGCAAATTTTATAATGTCTAGAAATGAAAGATCAGATGTTTGTGGTAGTAATTTGGGGGAAAGAGGGAGTTTTGAAGAGCGAGGTGGTAGTCTCACCACTACTTTAAACACTTTCGGAGTTCCTTTAAATGTTTGTGGGTCATTCTCTTCCTGCAGTTAATTTTATTTGCTGAGAAGACAGTGGGTTATGGCAAACATAGCAAATGGGAGGCAAATTACACCACTATCTGGTGATCTTCATCTGTAGCTGAATAAATGGGATTCTTCACAGTAATTCTGCGGGTAGAATAGAAAAGTGCCAGTGTTTTGTTCTGAACAAAAGGCTTAATGTGGTCTGTTTAAAACTTTTGTCTATTAATGAAAGTCTACAATATATCTTTATTTGATGCTTCCCCCTTCAAAGGACTAGCAAAAGCAGCCATGCCCAATTGTGGTGTTTTTTTTTGTTTTGTTGTTCATTTACAGTTTTTGTGGTGGCTGGTAAGAAAGGGACATAAGATTTTAACTTATTTAATTAATTTAAAAGGCTCACTACTGGTGGTTGGTAGTAGTATTGCATTTCAAAAAAGAAAGATTTATTTTTCTTACAGATGGCATAAAATTAGTTCAAACAAATTTATGTAGAAGCAGGTTTTGATGTGCATTATGAGTTGCAAAAGTTCTAAGGACAGAAAGACTCATATTCTTGTTTTGTTGAATTATATTCTATGTAACGTATCAAGCTCAAAGCAAGCATTCAGCCCTATGCTAATGAAGAATCTGACATATCTGTTGGTTAGATGTATTTTAAATAAAAGTTCTGTGAATTAATTTTGTATTTAACTTGAGCTATCACCTCATATATGAGCAGAAGCCTCCAGGGGTCTTATTTCTTGTTGTAAATTAGTCAAGGCAGAATTGTCCTCTGCTGTGATTAGTTTGCCTCCAGTATGTATTACCTCCTTTAAAACTAAATTGGATATCCTGCAAAGTATTGCAGTTGTCCCAAGAGACATACCCTTTGATAGATTAAATACGCTTCTGTTATCAGACATCTTTCTCTATGTAATATTGTGATGGAGACCTCTAAACTTTCTCTTTGTTAGGGTTGTATAATCTATCTAGTTCAGGTACGAAGAGAAGCTAAAATATTTTAGTGTAGTAGTAATTACTGAATTTTTGCTGCATACCAGTTCAGATCAGTTGTCATCTAAAATGCTTAATGACAAGAGAGATGCATTACAGTTATTATGGCAATGTCATTCACCGAAAGATCTTAACACTCAGTATACATAACCAGTGACTCTTTTGGGTTGTTTCTTTTAAAGAAGCTGATTATCAGTGGAGAATTCCCTTGATATTATGTTCTAACTGAAAGATGTACGTACTCTTGCTGTGTATTGAAAAGTGTTGTACTAGTGTTTTGGAAATATAGTGTGATTTAGGATTGATTCTACTGAAATTACTTATATACTGAGAAAACTTATCAGTTTCAGCATCATTAATGTATAGCCTTTGTATTACATAATAGGACAGGGTTTATAGACCAGAAAGTTGCATATTTCTGTTGATTTTATTTTCTGATTGTCTTACATCAGTTCAAAACTATGATATTATTCTAAATACTGTAACGTCATGTTAGCCTCTGATTTTAAAAAGCCAAACATGTATCATGGCATTTACTGAGAAAGTAAGATATACTCCCAATAATTTTATGAAGTTCTCTATTTATATTAAACATATGACTTAATGGTATGCAGCCAAATTCATCATTTCCCTCAGATCTGACAGTCAGAAATGTTTCTGAGAGGGTATATCAAAGTCTGATCGCCAGATGATCCAATCTGTGTTCTTGAGGGGGGTGGGAACCAGCTGTGATATTACTGCTTCTGGTTCTGAAGTTGTTGATGATTTGTTCTTGATTCTAAGTTGCAACCACAATGAAGCATTTTTTGGTCATTATTAGATAACCTATAGCTACTGTTCACACATTGTGTTATTGTATAATCTGTCTACAAAGATATTGCTAGGTGATGTGAGAAGATGTCATGTGAATCTTTCATCTTGTTGAAAGATCTCAGAACAAAACTCGCGGTACTTTTACCATGATTTGCAGAGTAGCCATTTTTTCAGATGGAAGTTCTTCCTTTTAGTTAAGGGTAAATTGCTTTCTTTTAATTCTCAGACTAAGAATGATATGCCAGTATTCTCTCATATCTGCACACGTGGTGATAAGGTCACTTTACACGAGGACAGGACAGTTCAAATTCAAAGAACATAAAGATTGCATAATTTATTTCTGCCATCTTCTCCTGGCTTTTTCAATGAAGCAGGAGTTTGATATAGCCAAAATACAGTTTTGATACCTCAAAAGTAAAACAGGCATTTGGTCATAAGACAAGGCAGTACAAATAATGGAGGAGTTGATCATCTTTGCCCAAGCTACTGTCTCAAGCAAAAAAAAAAAAAAAATTCTAGCATAAGCTTGAAAATTTTCTATCTAAGTAAACATGCAAGTCCAGTTTGTCACTGTCCTCATTGTCCTTGCCTCTGCATTTTGGGAGAATAGAAATTCCACAATTTGAAGCAACACACAGCTGAGTTTAAAGTTAGTAGTGAGTGGGTCTAAAGATCAGATTCTCATCTGCGAGAATTTAAATAGGAAACAAACTTCTTGTCAAGTTGTGTTTTTTTTCAGAGCTAAAATATTTTAGTATGTGTGGTTCTATATTTCACAGCTTTGGGAGACAACGTTATTTGTCACGCTTTTGTAGCGTCTTATATTGGCAACGTAGTAAAGGGTATTGTAGTAAGAGGAAAAAAAAGTTCTTCCCCAAGTGTATCACTGATATGAAAATAAAATACGGGCTGAGACACAGTAAGATATAACAAGATGCTTTTTTTTAGCATATGTTTTCTCTACTTTTTTTCTCCAGACCAAGTATAACAAGGTCTGATTCCTCTTCCTTGTATCAAAAATTATCTTGCTGAACCTCATTGAAGTTCCAGACCTCATTTGTGGCAGACCTACTGTTGGATGTATGGCATTCTTCAGCAAGATGCATGACTCTTGGTGTGTTGGCATGTCTGCAGACAGCTTTGACAGCATCTGCAAAACCTGAACAGCACCTCAGTTTTCCTAGCTAACTGGTGAAAAGTTCTTGAGGAGAAGAAAGATGAAGTGTTAGATCATTTCAGTGCTAAAAAGCAAAACAGCAGACCTCTGAAGCTGGCAACAAAGAACCTAAACCATTCGTGTAGTGCATACAAGAGTTTCTTTCATCAGTTCATAGAAAGGGATCAATGGTTGTAGAAGTCAAGTTAAAATTAAGATGACAGAAAAACATAAAAAATTCCAGATTCAGGAATGGCTTCTACGGAAACCTATGATGTGTATGAAATTTCACGATTCCAGACAGGATGTATTTGTACTACAGCACGCAAGCATTTCTAGAGGAGTAACTGTACAATTAGATTGTTAGAATTTAGCTGTTGAAAAACATGCCCTCTTCTCTGCCTCTCACCTGCTCTGCCTTAAGGATCTTAATAGTTTTCACTGTTGTCCACAGGTAAAATAATAATTAAAAAAAGGTGTTAGGACACACTCTGTGTTGCTCCGATTTTGAGATAGGAGACAATCTGAGAAAAAGAAGAGTTGGCAGTATAGACACATTACTTGTCAAGAAGAAAACTATTGATCTCATTTAGTCTAATTCTGACCTAATTCTAACATAATTTTGAAAGTTTTTCTGTGCAAGGATGCAATCCATGTGAAAATATATCTACAGTAATCAGAGATAGATCAAAGTGTAATGGAAGAGCTAATAAAACCACCATCTGTAGTCATCCTGATATATTTTGGGGAAGCATGGACTTTATTAGAACAAATTACTAAACCTGAAAGCATGGATGAGTTAGGGAGCTGTAGAAATATTGTGACTATAATCCTCACTTGGAGGAGTTCTGCTTTCTTACAGGTGATAGACTCTCCAATTGTGTTACCAGTTATTTTATTAGTATATGAGACACTACAACTGCTAGTAATCATAATTTGTTTATGGGAGCAGGACTTTCTTCTGAATTAGTCTTGAAAAATATATTAATCTTGAATGACAGAGGTCATAATCATGATTGAATGCGGCTCTCTGAACCTTTATGTAGTAATGCTCAATTTGCTAGATTATTGAAACACCCACTGCTTTAATACATTGTGATTTTTCCAGAAGTTTCTTGGTAAAATATTACTTTAGGAGCACTATTCCTAAAAGACAAATACTGCATATTCTATAAGATAGTCTTAAAAACACTATTTTGATTTCTAAGCCATATGCATTTTCAGCTTTCCTTCCATACCTGAAGACATTATAGAAGGAGGTTTTGGGAAATCTTGATTTAAAGTTAAATGTCCATAGAATAGAATCGTCCAAAAACTATTAGTCTTATACGTAGTGCAGAAGTGTTCAGTGGTTTGTGAATTGTGCTTCAGAGGACAAAAATACCAGAGAAAGAATAAACTTTTAAATGGCGAGTGTACTTTCAGGAAAAAAAGCTGTCACATAGATTTCTTTCAGGTGGAGTTGCTATAGGGATACCTATGTACGTTTACCAAGCAGGACTCAATATGAGATGTTCTTGGAGACAGTTGTTTATGTTGCTGAAGTTTGTATTAAATAAATATTTCTATACTGAACAGATAAAGTTGGTGTTTTTGTTTCACTGGCAATTGCTGCACAGCTGTGTAGAAATTACAAGTGTGTCTGTGACAGACTTTAAAAAAAAATTATTTACAGAGAATTTTTTTCTAAAGCTGACATTTACAATCTACTGCCTCAAAATGTGAGAGATTAATATTTGAATTAGATGCTCTAAAGTAGCTTGGAAATAGTTGCTAGCGTGACTAGATGTTATTTAATAGCTCTACACAAATCTGTTGTGCTATACACAGACTAGTTTAGTAAATATTGTAAAGAGAACTCATGCAGTTTCCTCTATAAGTCTTTATTCCTTTCTGTACTTTTCTATTTGTTGTTGTTCATAGGCTCTTTAATCTTTCGTACCTTAAATAGCTGTTGTATCAGGATCACTACAGAGCTGGATTTTTCAGGAGATGCCATATTGTGGTCAGAGTTATCAAGATGTTACCTTGTACTTCCCCAGTTTTTGCATTTGTCTTTTATCCCTTGTGTTTTAAGTAAGTTGCAAGTTGTTTGGAGCAGGTAAGTATGCGAAGTCTAGATCCTCAGTAAGATTTAAATGTCTATAATGTCTGTAATGTGCCTCTTGACAGTAGGTTAAGACTTTCACAAATAAGGATGTTTTTCTGCCTTAAATTCTTTCCTTGAATTAAAATGAAGTTGATTCGTCTAGTGTTTTGAAGTATACTTTTTGTCTAGTGTTTTGAAGTATTCTTCTATAACTATGTATCTTGTTTTCTTCATTTTAATTATTCTGTCTCTTACATTGTCTTGGATGTTCAGCTGTATTCTTTACTTGATACTGCTTTCATCAATCTGCAAATTCCTCTTAGAATTGAATTATTTTAAATGCCAATAGAAATAAAAATCAGATCAGTTAATAGTATGGATGTTATAGATAAGATTGGATTTAAGGGAAGGTATGATTAGAGAGAGCAGGATTAGTGTAAGAATTTCAGTTGGTGTTTTTTCTATTGTGTGCTCACTACAAATGTCCCTCTTAGGCACTTAATAGATTTGGAATGTATTTATGCTTGAGTCATTTGTCTGGATTTTCATCCGACTTGAATTCCACTAGTCTGTAGGATTTTACCATTTCCCTGCTTTTTAGGTATTCCAGTGTTAGGTTTTTGTTAAAATTGTTAAATATGTAGAGTTTTTGTCTTTTTTTTTAAAGCAATTTGTAGAAGATTCTAGAATAATCTTTTGACTGGTGTTTTTAATGCACTATGTTGAAGAAAGCTGTTTTTCTATTATTACAAGGATAACTCTTTAAACAAGTCATGTGTATCTTAAAAAATACACTATCTCTTGAGAGAACTCAAATTTTAATACATTAAGACCTCAGTAAAAGTATTTTACCACATTTTTTCTGAGTGCTGTATACATATAGAGTCTGATTACTTTGTTTTTTTCTTTCATTTTCTTCGAACTCTTTTCAAAAGGTCTCCTGAATGCCTTATCAATCCTTTTTTAGCAGCAGAACAGGCGAATGTCGCATGCCCTCTTCGTGGCTGTGCTGTGGCTGTTGTCTTCTGTTCAAGCCTATTAGGTCAGCTGGAAATACAGAGTATGCATGGGGAACGTGGGTTAGGATGACTGGTAGCACAGTGAAATCCTGGAAAAATTTGCTAATGGTCTGTGTCGGAGGCTACCAGTTCAGTAGCCCTGGATTAGTGGATTACCGGTTTGTAAAAGTAACAATAAGATTTTTTTTTTTTTTTTTGATCACCGTAAAAGCAAAGTGTTGAGAGACAGATGGCTCATGTTTCTTGTGAATTCACTTATACAATGCCTTCAGATGTAGAAACTTCTTCTTTGGTAGTTTGGATAAGCATAAATGCCAAGGTTGTCATTCAGTAAGGGGAGCTTCCTAGTATTTTAGCATTTTTGAGAGCTGATGAAATCATTATTGTGACTAAAATCAAGAAATAAGATATAGCCACACAAATTCCTGACTTAACAGCTGTGAGAATTCCCATAATTTGGCTTGCACCGATTTTGCATATTTTTTGCAGTGTTTCACGCTGCATTTGAATTCTTTCAGCACTGTCTTGGCTATCACTCCGGGATAAATTCCTTCATAGGTAGTTTGAAAAATGACTGTTGATTTAGGAATAATATTAAGAGTGATAAAGGCTTTCAAAGTAAATTCAGGCATTTTAAGAAAGATTTCTTAAGATACAGAATCAAATATCTGTCTGGCTCAAGAACACAATTTAGGAACAATCTTGTTGAAATCTGACTGGTGTGCGATGATTTGTATACACTTAAGACAAATACTATTGATTAGTAGCTCTCAGATTAAATTTACCACAATTCCCAGAGTTCTTTTAATACCATAAACCAGTTTTTCTCAAATTTATCTCCAAAAGTCACTTTTTTTTTTCCCCCTTTCCATGTTCTCCATCTCATCCTTTCCCTGGAATGCCCTCAGGCCTATTTTTCTGGGCTCTCAAGGGAGCCTCTTCTTTCTGCTCCCGTCTCCAGGTCTGCTCCCTACAGAGCACTCCTTCCTTGCCCAGAAACCCTGTCCGGGTTACCTCCAAGTTGGAGAAACTGTGTCCTGTGTGGGACTATAATTTGTTTTGATCTAGTCTTCTCACAAAGATGATGCAGTTTCCTGTCAAAGATATCTTATGTGAAGGGTTTTTAATTAATTTTATTGTACTGCGAATATATTTTATTGTGAATTTTTTTTTATTATATGAACAGATTTATCAGCACCACTGTGTACAGATTTCTGTAGGCTTCTTGACTTATTTCCCTCGTTTTGCTGTTACCTGTGTAAAGAATTTTGTTACATTTTTAAGAGTCTTTTTTGTTGCTTAAAAGTACCAGTAATGATAGTGTTTGAGTGAAATTAAGTAATCTTTTCTCATTTTATAAATTAAATTAGAAATAAAAACTTTCTGTGGGGAAAGTGAATTGTTTCTTGAGCAGCTATGAAGTCATGTAGCTTCAAAAAGATTACCTCTAAAGGTCTTAAGCCAATTTAGAGAAGGTTCTTATCAGAGAATTATTAACGTCTTTCACAAAGTGCAAAATACTTGTGATTCTACTGGCATGAACTGTCCAGCTCTGATTGACTGCCTTTCAGTGAGCTCTAAGAGATATTTTCACGTCTTTCAATTTACTTTAACATATTTTCCTATATGTTCTCTGATTATTTGGACAATAAACCGAATTGTTATCCTGTGTTGATGTAGCTTGCTGTGCATTTTTTGTGCCAAAAAAAAAAAAAAATGCCTAGCATGGCAGGTTGAGGTGTGCTAGATCAGTGCAGAGTATGTTATTAGGAAGGAGTTCAACTGGTGGCAGTGATTGCTTAGAGCCACTTTTGTACCTCTAGTTTCTGGTCTTGAATAGAAGTAAATATTCTTGTAGTTTAGGGATATGCACAGTATCATGCAACATATCGTAACTGTGGATTGAAATACCGGTTTTCATAGAATCACAGAATGGTTTGGGTTGGAAAGGATCTTAAAGATCATCTAGTTCCAAGCCCCCTGCCATGGACACCCTCCACTAGCCCAGGTTGCTCAAAACCTCATCCAGCCTGGCCTTGAACCCCTCCAGGGATGGGGCATCCACAGCTTCTCTGGGCAACCTGGGCCACTGCCTCACCACCCTCAAAGGAAAGAAAAAAATTTGCGTGATTTAATAACTTTAATATCTTTCTGTGAGTCTTGACTCACATTTGTTGTGGCAGTTACGGCAACACTTGCTGCTCGTAGGATAATGGATTACTGGTATCACACTTCTGTTGAAGGTATTCCTTTCAGATTTTAAATATGCAGAATACCACACAGAATGCCATTAGTGAATATTACAGCTATGGCTGTGTAATCATTCTTCAGTGTGGGCTATAGACTAGAACACTTTCATTTTCAAACATCTTTTAGCTTTTTTAATGTGCAAGGGGTGAAGAATTCTTCTTGTTCCTTCAGTTCTCCTGTTGCACCAATAAAAATTGCTGACAAAAGCAATCTTATTTGTGGCCATTAGTTCTTAGTTGTATAAAATCACCTCCACAGATTTCCATCAAGATTTTTTTCCATGTAGAGGTAGTTTTTGTGTACTCTTTCACTTACCATAAAGACTGCTTTAGATTTGACTGGACTTAAGAAGTCAACAGTCCTTGAATTGGAGAAGATAAGTTTTGTGTTCTACTGAGAAACCAGTTTTACATGGATATTAAATACAAGAACAAGGGTCGGAAAATTTTAAGGCTATGGTACAAAGTAAAACCTATCTGTGTAAGCCAAGGACAGAATACTAGCCACTTTTAATTTCCTGTCTCTCGTTAGCTTGTGTTTCATTCTCCTTATTTGTCTGCTCCTCTTGCCTGCATGTTTGACTTATTTCGAGGGATATATTGACCAGCTTCTCAGCTACTGTATGCTGACACCAGTTAGTCATGTTCCTTTGTCTTTCAGTGAAACTGAAGATTCTTATGTTTATGTTGTCTTCTTTTTCATTATTTGTTGTATAATTAAGAGGGCTTGGCTTGACTGTTTTTGATGCTTGGTACATATTAAGTTTCATTGTCCAGTATGTGGGAATGTAGACAGCGTTTACCAGCTCATTAACCTCTTTAAATTGGCTGCAGAATGGATTATTTCCTGTCACCATCACAGGTCAGTGGATGGATTAAGCTCCCATGGACTCTTTCTAGAATATTTGAAAAATGTTAAGCTGCCACAGTATTGTTTGACTGGCATGTTTTTTCTAATTTAAATGTTTTTTTGGGGGGAGATTCAGATAAGACTAGGTTAGTGTTGTCATTGTTCCAAAGTCAGAAAAGGCAAACATTGACTAAGAAAATACCGCTAGCTGATTCTGTTCCTGTGCACAATGTGATTTTTTTATAAACATACAGCATGTTTTCAGGACACTACTAAGAACAGTGTAGTTTGGACCAAGATGAGCGCATGTGGCTGTGTGGTCTAATCGGTGTACTTGACCATGAGTCAGCATCTGTCCTGGACCTGTTCTTAGGAAGTAACAAGGACAGGAAGGGTGGCCTTTGCTTCTCTAAGTGTTAAAAGTAGTGCCCTAGCCCTTCACAAAAGCTGTATGTATCTAATAAAATAAATTCCCAAACCTTATTTGCTTGACAGTTGACAGAGTTGAGACTGTCATTCTTTAAAATTGGAACCACTGATGTTATGCTTACCCAGCCATGGAAATTTGGTGATTCCGCTGTTCATCTGAGTTTTCAGTCAAGTAGAAGGCATCATGAGAAAGAGCTTAAAAACTAGAAGTCTCAGGTTGTATTAACTACAACTGGATACTTGAGTTTTCTTTTCTGTTCTATCTGAGTAACTGACATGTGAAGAGCTACCTTGGTTTTACCTTCTGTTACCTTAGCAGCAGATAGAGGTGGGTGGTTCTAGACTAGCCTCAAAACTTGTAAAGTCAATAAGGACTATTGCGAAAATAAGTCCCAACCGATCAGGAGTGTTGAGAGAGCAGACACTAATGCTTCAGTGATTGAATATTACTTCCCTGTACATGCAGGCAGCACATATATAAAACCTGCTTACATACTAAGAGATGTTATGAGTTCTGAAGTCAGCAGACCTCAAAGCCCTTCATATTTGTTGCTAATTCTGGCCAAGCTCTGCAAGATTGTCATGAAAAGACATGAGCAGGCTTTGTGACTGTCTTGCAGGTTCATTAATTATAGACTCTTTGGAGTAATCACATGGTCCATCACAGAGTGTAATTTAAGGTTACAGAATGCATCGAGAATACTCAGTTCTGCATTGCACACTGCATAAATGTCATATATTAGATTTTACATGTTAACCTAAGAACATTGTCACAAATAATAAGACTTCTGCTCTCCAGGATTCTTGAAGAACGTCTTTGATTTGTTCATGTCACTGAAAACCATAGTACAGATTACAAACTTGGAACTAACTTTTAAAGGTGCTTTTCAAGGTGCCTCAGGAAAAGAAATTTCCTTGTTTTTCCTGAGCATTATTTGCAGGAGCAAACACTTTATTTTGTGGAATTGTGTGTACTGAATATGACACTGAATATAGCTTTTCCTCCTGAAGGCTTTTCCATTTGTAGTTGTTTCTGAATATTTGCAACTTTGGGTTGCAGTCATGATGTTTGTGCTGTTGACATGTTGTCAGAATATTAGTGATTCCAAAGAATGTATAGTTGGATACCTTCTTTTTCCTGGCCTTGACATATCTTAATTATAATGTTATGTACTGCATATTATGTTTGTATTTACATCTCAAGTCTGTTCTTAACTCTAAATGTTGCATACAGGAACCTCTAGTTTTCAGTTATTAATACAGATGCTGAACTTAACTGTTATGTCACATACTGACCGTATATTATTATGACGGAATTTATCTTTCTCTGTCAATGTTGTGACAAGTTAGGTTTTTTCAGGCTTGATGGAAAAGTTTTTGCTTGTACAAGCTGAAGAACTTGGTGTTTATAACACTAATTAACCCAAATTACATATTATGGATCAGTATTACTTTAAAAATCTTAGTCCTTGATTTGTTTATTTGTTTTTAATACACCATATCGTATTACAGTTCACCTAATTCTGTTTCCTTTCCTTTTCTTTAATTCAGGGTTGGGAAGAAACTGTGGATGCTGCCATTTCTTACTTGTTAAGAACTTGTTTGTCAAAGAGCTCTAAGGAACAGGCCCTGAATCTCAGCAGCCAGTTGTGCATGCCCAAAGATACTAGCAGGCTGAAGAAGAATATCACTCTCTTCTGTGATAGATTGGCCAAAGGTGGTCGCCTTTCCTTAAGTACAGGCTCAGCCACTCAGCAGGCTGCTGTCATGCAAGGTAAGACATGAATAACTTATTCATAATTCAAAATATATATTTGTATATTAAAAATAAAAATTCTGCACCTTTGATTGTGTTAACAGTTCATTTTTCACTGGTTGTAGAAACCAAACACTGCTTTGTTGCTGACCAGTAAAATGAATTAGGTAAGAAGGTAATTTTAAATCTAAGTTTTATGTCAATTTGATCACTTACTGCTGCTCTTACAGCATATGCACGGTAAGGCAGCAGTTGACCTCCAAATGGTCATCTTTATGTGAAAACCTTATCACTTATTTTTTTGCACTTTTCATTGGAATGTATAAATGTGTGCGTGTCTAACGTGATGGAAAAGTGAGGAGTGAAAACTCCTGTGCTTTCTTGGTAGAGAAATAATTGTGGTTGCAATACTGACTTTATGGCATATGCATATACCTAATTATGAAGTAGTGATAACACTGAATTAAAAAATCTGCAAATTTAAGAAGTACTGGTTGACTGGGTGATACAGAAATTGTGAAAATAAAGATTAAAATAATTTAAGTTGGTGTTGAAGAATATTTCTCATTTGGAAAAGGAATGTGGAGAAGATTTCAGAGTGGACAATGATTTAAATGAATGTCATGGTATTTAAAATAAATTTTATTCGTGTCCTTTTTTGATATTCCTACCTTTTAATAACAGTGGGAGCAAAGACACACCTTTTCTGTAGAGTCTGAAGGCTAGCATCTTTGTACTGTTGAAAGAAGTTTTCTTCCTGCCTTTTTTCTTCAGTGAGACCATCTCTTAATAAACCTGAGATATTCTTGCTGACTTGGAAACAGGGTTTGGTTTTTTTTTTTTCCCAGCTTCCTGCTCTGAATTTGAATTGGATGTTCATTCAGCTTCATAGTCTCCTAGAGCATGTAATACCACTATGGTCTTTGACTTCAATGTCCTCCTTCACCTACAGCAGTTTTCACATCTGTAGGGAAACTATATCTGGTATGCGCACTTCATGCTTAAAACTGGGAGTTCATTGTTTTGTCTTCAGGGATATTGTTTTAGAAAAGTTTGGCATTGTTTTAGGGCTGTATCTTGGTTTTCTGTATTTTTTTTACGTTACAAAGAATAATTTAATTCCTGTTTAATATAATCTCATTGGCCTGTACAATGTTTCAGCAACTCAGAAGTCCTTGTGATTCCAATGTACAGCCCTCCTTTGCACGCGCTACGTTAAATGATTTGGTAAAATGGCTGCAGACTGTGCAATGGTGGAAACTATCTATAATTTTTCTTGAGTGTTACACTATGCCCATATCTGGAAGGGGACTGGTAATCATGTGAAGAAGTGTCCCAGAATAAGGGTCAGATGAGTTTTAAATATTTTTTTTTAGTATTTCTTTGCAAGACTAAAATATGTTAAGGATATTTCATTTGTTGAACTTTGAAAAGATTATATAGGCATTGTTTTTCCTCCTAAGGGTTTTGAAAAGGTGTAAATAGCTGCAGTTCATCTTTTTCCACCTAAGCTAATAAGATGAATTGATTTAATAAGGAAATTCACTTGTACCTGTTCAATTGACTAGTGTTATTGAGTTCAGGGGACTATTGAATTAGGTTATGATTAATTCTGTTGGGAAAAGAGTAAAATTGTCTTAAATTGTAAACAAATTAGAGGAAATCTTGCTCTTGATGAAGGACCTGGGGAAAGTCGTCAATTCTTGCTCTCCATGTTGCATATATAATGACCAAAATTGCAAAAAATGTTAAACCCTCTGTTTTCTATTATATGTGGCCAAAATAACAGCAAGAAGGCTTCAGTGACATGTACTAGAATAATTTTTACCAGTGTGGTACAAGCAGACAGTGATACTACCTCTCAAATAAAAATAATACTAGGAAGAAATACTTTCCAAGCAAAACATAAGATATTTGACTGTGGACCATTAGCCATGTATTGATGGTACGTGGGACCAGGATTGCCATTTTACATTATGAATGGTGAAAAAAAGTAAGTACCTGTAAGGAGCTGTTTGAGAGCTGGTATAGCGAGGTCCCACCCAACATAAACTGTTTTAGCTATACTTGAAATGCCCTTTGGCCGTGGTTTACATTAAAAAGAGTTAAAATTTATAATCCAAATACAGATTCCAAAATAAATAATTTTACTTTCAAAATTGCTCATTCTGGTGTGTAGCCCATTTGAATAGCAAATCACCTAATTAAGAATCAAAATTGTGACCTAATTAGGATAACACTTTGCAGTGTCACAAGAAGGTATGATTTAAATAAATTATAAAACCTAATACTGTTTTCTTATTTTCACTAAGAGTTTAGGCTAGAAGCCTTGTGTGTGGTTTGGCCCCCAGCCAAGGGCCAAAGAGCTTTAGTGGACACTGGTGCTCAGTGTACCGTGGTGCCATCGAACTTCAGAGGGCCAGAATCCATTTCCATTGTAGGGGTGACTGGGGGATCCCAAGAATTAACTGTGTTAGAGGCTGAAATAAGCCTAACTGGAAGGAAGTGGCAGAAGCATTCAATTTTGACTGGTCCAGATGCCCCGTGCATCCTAGGCATAGACTATCTTAAGAGAGGATACTTTAAGGACCCAAAAGGGTATCGGTGGGCTTTCGGCGTAGCTGCTGTGGAGACAGAGGAAGTTAAACAGCTGTCTACTTTGCCTGGTCTCTCAGAAGACCCTTCTGTTGTGGGATTGCTACAGGTCAACGAACAACGGGTGCCAGTTGCTACTACAACAGTTCACCGATGGCAATATCGCACCAACCGAGACTCTGTAATTCCTATTCATACACTGATCCGCCAGCTGGAGAGCCAGGGAGTGATCAGTAAGACCCACTCACCATTTAATA